>OMLF01048048.1:0-23053 GCA_900302615.1 Holocentrus rufus | reverse complement strand
GCTTTAAAATTTTAATTATTTTGTTCTCGACATGAAGATTTAGTTTTAGCATGGGATTATATAAAGACAGAGTGACTGTGGGACTGATGACTTAAAGAGACACAGTCACACACACACACACACACACACACACACACAAATATGGACACGTACACACAGAGGACAGAGGCACACGCTTAAAGAATGCAGTTTTTACATGTTCACCATTGATAGATTTCTTTTAAATGTGAATAAATTCTTGAATTATGTAAATACCCCCCATTACCTCAGTTACTCAGATTCTATTTTTCTTTGTTGTATTAAGTATCCAGTTTTTGGGAAATTGCCCTGTTGGTCTACTTACTGAAAACACAGACACCAAAACATTCATTATCCATGTGTCCCTGGTAGATCACTGGCTCCAGAACAACATGCTAACTCTTTGTGTTAAATGTAGTCCATGCTAACGCCTTAGCAGGGAGCCTATCACTAGGCGTAGTGTCTGCTAATGTGTTAGCATGGTGTCAACTATCACACAACAACATGTATGCTAAACTGTTAGCGTGGAGCCTGCTGTCACTCAACATTGTGTATGCTAAAGTGTTAGCATGGAGCATACTGTCACACAATAATGCATGTATTAAAGTGTAAGCATAGAGCCTACTGTCACATATTTACACATGCTAAAGTGTTAGCATGGAGCTCTGGGGCCAGTGATCTACTGGGAACCCATGTATGATTTTGGTGGCTTTGCTCTTATCACTATCACTTGTTCATCTCAGCTCATCTTATATCACACATACTCTTGTGCATGCTCATATCATACTTTTACAGTCTATTGTTCAGTCAGTATGCTCACATACACAGACACACACAGACACAGACACACACACACACACACACACATGCTCCACTTCAGGCAGCCTCACAGTCTTGGCCAAGACCAGTGTATCCTGGTTGTGTGATGTAACGGTTGGCTGGTCGTCAGCAGTCACAGCGACGCCCGTCACTATTCTGAAATAGCTGGTAAACAAACCCGCTGCCTGTTCATCCCTTCATCAGCATCATCAACCACTGCTGTTTGGAGTGTTTATTTATTTATTTGCTGTTTTTCATTTAGTCTTGATAATTATGTGTTACAAATCAAACATCAGAATGTCATCCACCCTCCTCTGCACATGCTTGAAATTGCTACCACCAACAATAGCTAGATGTAAAAATACAGCTAGTGCTATGTTGATGATAATTATGCTAATGGTGCTGCATGTATCAGTTTAAAACATTTTTCTTGTAAAAGTAATTGTAATGCCTTTGTATGATTAACATCAACAAAATGAAACTGTTCAGACAGTCTGGTGCCACTGTTTCATGGCAGTGGTAGTGTTTCTCAAACCTAAGACCACATTTCCCATAAACCCCATTGCTCCCTTTTGCTTATTGTTTCTCCTTTGCTTCACTGAAGAGGATAAACACGTTGAAAGTTATTTTTTCCCTTAGTTTTTTACCATCTGCCCTTACCACAAACTCTGAAAGCTTTAGCTCCGTTTTAGTGCCCTCCTCTTTTTTGTGCCGTAAAGCAATTCAGCCGCTTTCACGCCAAAATCTGGCCTGGCCAGAATGTAAGATATGGGCTTTTAGAGGATCCCAGTCCTTTTAGTGATGGTCTTGTTCATCAATAACAATTATACTAACCTCTCAAAATGAATGTGGGGATGATTTATTAGTGTGCAAATGCTAGACATAGCACATTTATTACGTAGGTTTATTGATTTTCACTGTGGATACATTCCACTCAAACATGTCTGCTGCGCTGTGGCACGACTGTCCGTCACATGAGGTCGATGAACATGAGGGCCCTGTTTTGTCTTCAGCCAAGTGATGATATTCTAGTACATTTCTATCATGCTTCAACGTACAAGCTATACTTAGTGTCACCCACCCCGGAAACACATTTTAAGCCCTGCACTGCAGTAGCTGGGTAAAGACAGCTTATTTCTGACACCATTTGGTAGTGGATGACAGAATCCACGGCTGCTGGTCTGTATTTAGCAGGCACTGTTTTCCTTCTGCGTCAGTCACCGTCATCCACTTTATTCACTGGTTAATAGTGGAGAAAAATCAATATAATCCACAGTGCTTTAATAATTGTAATATTAAAAATCCATTCTTAAAACAACTTTTATGTAACTAGATTTTTACCCTTTTACTCTTTGTGCTCTTTGTATTTTAAATCT
Organism: Holocentrus rufus; assembly: GCA_900302615.1. Lineage (NCBI taxonomy): Eukaryota > Metazoa > Chordata > Actinopteri > Holocentriformes > Holocentridae > Holocentrus > Holocentrus rufus. Next base: position 20,840 of record OMLF01048048.1, on the reverse strand, counting down.
AGTTTTATTTTATTTCTATCATTCATTTATTTATTATATTGAACCAGTTTCCTTTTGTCTTCCTGTCATGTATTTTGGTATTCTTGATTTACAAGTTGAGTACAACTGTTGATATTTCGTGGTGCATTAGAGTGACACAACGGTAATTATGGTATCAGATTATTTTCTTCAAACTGGAAATAGCCTTTGATAGAGTAGTTAAACATGTGACAGAGATTGATTGGCATCAGATAACTGATTCATGATAACTGTTCATAGAGCAAAATTCGTTTTGACATTTTGTTTCTACGGGCTTCACTTTATTTCAGCTTTTTGTGGTAGACAAATGAGTGATAGTTAGAATAATGATACAGCACTAAATATATCTGTCAGGTTACTGAACACAACAGAGTATCATTAATAGTATTATTAACGGTTTAAATTAGTACTATTAATGTTCCCAGTGCTGTGACAGCATCAGATCAAGTGCTTTCTTGCTAAACCGTTAATCAATTTATTTATGTAGTTGTTATGAGACAGTATTATGTTTCATGTTACCAATAAATAGTCACTAGTCAGCTGAAAACAAGTTTAAATGGAAAGCAGTGTTAGAGAAGTAAGTCAATTAATCAGCTGTTTTACTTACAGCTGTTACTTAAGAAGTATCCATGTATCAATACAAAGCAATGCAATGCAAGACTAACTTGCCAGTCTCATTTATGTCAAACACACTCTAATTTTTTCAATTTACAATAAACTTTTTCAAATCTACTTTTTCAAAAATGTTGTGTTTGAAACAGTATGAGAGAAAAATGAAGGTAATAGCCTTCTTGACTAATAACTAATTACAAGAATTGAAAATGTGTTAGCTCTCCTTACAGTCAACTGATCTTGCAACATCATTTTCATTTGACTTGTAAAGCCATCTGGCTTCGCTCCAAACAAAGTGTCATTGGAGACAACAAACCAACCAATCAGTGTCCTTTGAGGAACTGTGGGCGTGGCTTAGTTGATGATGACAGCAAGAAGCTACAGTTCGCTGAACTGGAAAACAGAAACAACAGGACATCAATGCAGATTCTCCTCACAAAAACAGTAAGAATCACAACATGCTAACAAGGTGGCAACATGCGTACCAATATGTACGTACCAATACTCCCTTTCACCATTACAGTTACTGATGTTTGTTGGTTGATCCAATCAGCTATTTTCACGTATTTTTGTAAATGCCTGCTGCCCCTTTTTCAAACAGTTTGAACCTAATAGTCCAGACTCTGTTTCATTAAGTGAACAACAGAAAACATATCAGAGTATGGTTGTGTGAGGCTATGAAGTAGCTAGATACCACAACAAAGTAACTAACTAAAGTAACTCTAACTCAATCCCAAACACTGATGGAGACTTTTTCACATTTGGCCAGTTGATATATTTATATTGAACTGATGCTGTTTCTCAATTACCAGAGTAATTCTCCTGCAGTAGGAGTGAATGTGGTAGAAACTATAGGCTAATCTCTGAATGTCATGTTGGGTGACTTAGTGCAGTTGGAGGCAGAGTAATGTGCTGTGGTGCTGATAATTGGCTGTGTGCTTGAATAGGGCCGGTGTTGTACTGGACTCTCTCCCTTAGGTGCTAAACCCGCTTGGCATATGCCTGTGTTTTTGCACCAGCTCTGCTCAAACAGCTGACTCACAGCTTTCCAGAGAGGCTGAATTCATGAGTCATGCCGTCCCTCACTGGGTTTAAATAAATGGCCTACACACACAGGCAGTCACATCACTTTTTTTTTTTTTTTTTTTTTTTTTTTACTCCAGCTCTTTCATTCCTGCCTACACTGGGCTTTCTGTTCATCCCCTCCAGCTCTCTTTGTCATAAACCATCATTAGAGCAAAGCCTGTTACACATGCATGTATATATACACACATACACAAGCGCACAAACACATGCAGTCTAGCATGTGCTGTGATTTTCTGCTGCATCACAGTGTCTGCGCTCCAGTCACATGATCCCTGTTGTCGGCCAGACAGGCGCTACTGCTGAAAGCATCACGTCACCATCCCTTTTCTTTTCTTTTCTTTTCTTTTCTTTTCTATCTTTTCTTTCCTTTCCTTTTCTCAAATTTTCTCCCTCTCTGTCCCCTCTAACTCTTGTGTTTTAGTAGCATCAAGGGTTCTATGTACAATAACCAGAACTTTAATAATACTTTTATACCATTGTTAAAGATAAAATCCTGTACTGAATGCCACACTGTACATTCTTTTTATTTGTTAATTAAGTTCTTGAGTTTGCACAGACAAATTTGCACCCACTGAACCCTTTGAATGTCAAGTGCTTCCTTTTTAAATTCCCCAGGTTAGACATTTCTTTTAAGTTTATTTTAGGTAGCTTTTGCTATTAAAATAGTTGCACTGAAGAACTATGATATGATATATGGAGCAGACTGGTGCAGCTGTAGTAACTGGAGTGAAATTGTGAGGGTGTCATCGCCATGGGTTGTACATTTTTCTCTCATTGTCACATTTGTGTCTTTGTGTGTCATGATATCTCTTGCTGACTGTCACACACGGCTTAAACCGAGCATGATGTGTCAAACTGTGATGCCTCTTCAATAGCACAGTCACGTCAGCCTTTTGATGGAGTGCTGCCTCTCTATTACTGAGCGTGAACAACCATTAAAGAGGATCTTTCTGGAGAACAAGAAGAAAACTCTTACACAGCAGGGAAGCTGGCCTGATGCAGGCTAACAGGCCTGTTACCCGCCCGGTCAAACTGTCAGATGTTTCTGTAAAAGTCTGTTTCCTCAACCAGCTGACATCGGAAAGAAAAAACAAGAGTGAGGGGTTTTAGAGATGATGCTCATTGTATCTGATAATGACTTGAGACAAAGAGGAAGAAACATTCCAGTATGGCCAGCTGCAGCATTATGTGGTATTACATAATCTGTAGGCTGTGTATGTTCTCTGTGTGAGAGTACATATTTTCTGAAGCATCTGTCACAGTAATGTCAAGAATCTAATGTTTTCACAAAAAGACCATACTCATTAGACATAATATAACCCAATATCTTAATCTCACTTAGCTTGTGCAGTTTATTGATGTTACAATTTTTTTTGTTTTTGTTTAATATAGCCTGTTGCTTATTCATCTAATGAAGAAATTCTGCTTTAAACTGTTTTCATACAGCTCTAAATAGCATTGTTAATATTATATTTATTAGTATTGTAGTAGTAGTAGTAGTGGTAGTAGTGGTAGTAGATGTAGTGGTAGTAGTAGTAGCAGTAGTAGTGTTGTAGTTGTAGTAGTAGGTAGTAGTACTAATAGTAGAACTAGTAGTGTTATTTTAGATTCATGTATGAAAATGCCTTGGCTCTTGAGAAATCAGTGTCTGTTATTTCCTATCCTCTGTTTATACGATGTACCCTTTCCTTTATAAGGGCGGATCCAACAAGTTTGCTCTGGTGTCATTTACCTATGAAGTCAGAGGTCAGCTTTCTGTAGTAGTTGACCCCAGGGTCAAAGGTTAAAAGCTACTCAGGTCAGGTTGCATGTGTGACAGCACAGGTGGAAGACAGGGGTTTAGCTATTCCCCTTGTGAGGAGACCCACAACTCATAAAGTCGACTCTAAGTCTATTTATAGTTATATAAGCTAGGTCATTCATCTTTGGTAATTGCACAGCTATTTCTTTGCTTCTTGTCTCAGTTTTACCATGAGACCCGCATCCAGCATTGGTATAGGTTCTGTTCATGTCTTTTTCTTGGCCAGCAGTGAGGGTGAGATGTTCGTGGTTATTTTGTATCTAGATGAATAGGAAACTCTAAGAGATGAAGTAATGGCAAAAGAGAGGTAAAGGCAGGTGTCTGCTGGTCCTTAAAATGTCAAATTATTTAGACTCAGGACTTTAAGACATTTCGAATGCAGATGCAGAAAGTATTTAAAGTCTTTAAATTTCATTTTAAAGGTCCTCACAATCTTGTGGATCCTTGGTGCACTTTTTCGGGGAGGAGCACATAATTCATGTACTTTTGTTTTGAAAAATTTACACTTGTTTTCATTTTAACATTTATGACAGTTCTCGCAAGGTCATAAACTGCTTCCTTACTTGCATTAAAATGTCTTAAAAATGTCTGAAATTTCACACGATTGAGCTTTCAGACATACTATGTGGCTATCTGGTTTAATAGCATTATCCATGCTAGTGTACAGTAGATTACATTAAGACATTACAAGACCTTGGAGGGAGCAGAAAACGCAGAAGGTGATCATCTAAATTCATAACCTCAAGGCTCGACTTTATTTATAATCTAATCATGTAATTTGCTTTGAGACTTTTACAAAATTGTGAGCATGCCAAGTTAGCATAATGTAATGACACGTTTAACATAAGTGCAGACTTCAGTTCTGTTCAAGGGAAAGACAAAATAAAAAAAGTCACATGCAAAGAAAAATGAAATCAAATGTTTTGCATAACATTTTGCAGATTTGCAGGCTCCACCTTCTTTTTGTAGGCATCTGTTTTTATTGTGCATGGATTTACAATAGAATAGTTTATGCGCTACACTAAACCTAACCCTAAACCTAACAAAAAAGGGTTAGGCCCATATTAAGTACCAGAAACTGGTTCTTGATGCTTGGGCCAAAGCAGAACCCTCTTATGCTCCATAAAGAACAACATTTTAGCAGTATTAAAATGATGTTTGGATTCTTTCACATTGGATTCTTTAATCTGATTGGCCAGTTTTAACAAATCAGAGGGTTCTTTGAGTTATGAAGGTTCTGCCACTACTTAAATCAAATAAATTTTCCTTTCTCTATCTGTATTTACCGTCCTTTCAACTAAAGTCAACACTCTTTCTTGTAAGAATGATGCACAGTTTACATTTATGTGTTAAGATAGCATCAGAGAGTGAATGTCCCCAAAGTCATCAGCTTGGCCGCCAGAAAGTTCTCCTGCTGTTGGTAATGTGAGCATTTTGATCCCTTGCCCACACCCGCCGCCTCTGCAGATGGTTCACACCAAGAATGTTGCAGAGCACCATGGAATCCCCCAGAGTTGAGGGACCGCTCTATTTTTAGGGGGTGCTTTAGCATGGCTCCTGCAAGAGGAATCTCAGATATGGCTGCATGTATGTTCCACCGTCAAACCACAACAGTGACCTGTGGTTCGTTTTCACATTCACACGTACTGTGGGTGCCTTTCCACGGCAAGGTAACTGCAACTTGTGTGTGAAAAGAGAAAGAAAAGGCTTGTGTGAGAGAGAGCATTAGAGAACATATGTGCAATGCTACGATCATTAAATATTCAATTTACCATAAATGTGCTACCAACTGGGAATAAATGGGGAAAATCACCACCAGTGAATTCACTGATATTGGCTGTCCACGGTAATATAAATCAAAATTATCAGGTACACCCACACTGATGCAATCAACTTAAAAAAATCTGCCCCAGTCCATTTATGTTTGATTTTAGACCAGCACAGGCTAACTTTTCACGCAAGAGATTTAGGCATTCCAATGAGTTAGCTCAATAACACTTCCAAGTTCTAGCAGTACATCATTTGGTTCTTCCATTTTGTCCAACATGACGTGAATGCAACATTAAGGGATTGTGAAGATTCTCATTAATCCAGGTCATGGTACCACTTAAATACTATACAAAGACAACTGGACTGGAAGACGTTTTGCCTCTCATTCAGGGTCTCATGCAGGGTTGTTAGCACTGCAAGAGGATAAATGCCATGGACTCCCCACAGGTTAGGTAGAACTAAGGAATCCTTTTGGATAAGAGGCAAAACGTCCTCTAGAACCTCAAGCAAGTCCAGTTGCCTTTGCATAGCACTTAAGAAGAAATTAAGATACATTCACATTATCGCGCAAAAACAAGGTCTATACACTATGCACACTGCTTTGGACAGCTCGGTGTTTAACCACTCAAGCACACTTGGTGGTGCTTTAGTGGTTAGCTAGAGGTAGCTGGATCTCCACCTGTATCCATCAAAATCCACCAAAACCCAACAGCTCCATTTGAAGGCTTACATTTCACCATGAAAATGTTTTCTGTATGTCTTCAAGGGATCCAAGACACATCTAATCAAATTTTCTTCCATTTTGGACAAACAGCTGTACAGTCATGTGCAGAACAGTCATGCCATTGGCTGGATTCTAAAACGTTTCTCAAACGAGTTCAACAAATTCTTTCTGTGAACACATCAGTGCAGGACTCTAGCCATTCCTTTAGCGTCGGCAGAGCTGTCCAAAAGTTCGATCTCAGCAGTGATCGTGTGTCCTTGAATAAGACATGGTACCCCTACCTGCTTGTTCACTGTAGGTCACCCTGGATAAAAGCATCAGCTAAATGTGTACATAGTAATATTGTTGGTGCATGGGAGACAAAGGCTTTCAGTCCATGTTGCATCGCTGCACACCTGTCTCTAGGAATGGGCATGTAGGTGGTAAGCTGCAAACCTTAGACCTTGTTGTGTGCGTTCCCAGAGGCTTCCAGTGGTGTGACTATGTGAAGTACAGATATGTAAGTGCTACATAGCTGAGATGGCTGCCTTGCAGGCGCTGACCTTTGGGACAGCGACATCAGTCAGTGAGCAGACTCCAGAAAGGTTGATTGATGATTGGGACAACTGCGCCCGCAGAAGAGAAAGAGGGCAGCCTAGCAGAGTCACTCCCTCCCCATCCTCCATCACAGACTGGAAGCTCATTTCTTCCAGAAGTACCTTGCATCACTCTCTGCCCGATGAATAATTTCCGTTCTCTACTTCCTCTACTTGATGACTTCTCTCTCTCTGCTTTGCTCTTATTCCATTTAATTTCCTAGCACTTAATTCTTAATAATCTATTTGCAGCCACAGGCATATTGTTCGGTCATTAATAACTAAACATTTGAACTCTTTACTTCTGGTTGCTTGCGAATGTTTGAATTTCATAAAATACTAGTGATACTAAAAACAACAGGGCAATTATGAGTACCCTTGGATGCCTTCCACCTAATCTAATAAACATTCATATGTTACTGTATGTAAAACGTCATTAAAGGGTTCACCTATGTTGTTGTACACATTCGAAGTTGCTTTGGTCCACAGTGTCTGGCATGAATCCCTGTTGTTGTGAAAACCTAACAAGTAAATGAGAGTAGTGCAGGATTTGAAATGAGATGAGACGAATATTCATTATTCATGTGCCCAGCTGACTATAGCTGCATTAACTATATCCAGCACACTCTTCCCTGCTGAAAGATCCTTGGCTCCTCGCTGCAGACCGATACAACTGTCCTGGTTCCTGGCAGCCTTAATGTCTGGACCAGCCTGCTGCCAGTTTCTGCATCTGGCCAAAAACATCATCTACTGTCTCGTCCTGAGACCCGCCTTCTTCTTCTATTAGATCTTCCAACAGGAAGTAAAGACATAGGATCCCTCGAACAGGTGTGAGGGTGCAGCGATGCATGCTGGTCCAAATCAGGAGGTGCAGAGCCCTTCCTACCGCCCTGCAGCCTGCCCTCTTCCCTCCTCCCACTTCGCTCTCGCTCTCGTCTTTGCCACATGGTTGCAATCAGCTCACTCCCAGACTTTTTTTTTTTTTTTTACGAGGACGAAAGACTTTCCCCTCCTAAATTCTTGTCTTTATTGGCTATCGTGCCCACATGCATGCTCAAAATGGGCAGCTTGCACTTCAATAAAGTCAATAGGGACTGAGGCATAACGCAAAGAAAACTCCATGCAGAGTTTCCTTACTCCGGCGTTTTTATTATATCTGCTGACCTCAAGAATGAGCAGGCATATGCAAGCTCCTTGTCCTGTTCGTGACCTTTAACTGTCCGTCAGACTGGAAGTCAGATGTGAAGATCAGGCTGCTGAAAAATCTGGATGAAGGCCTGTGTAAATAAAACGAAGCTCGCTGCAGAGTGTGAAACAACACAAGCCCTCCTCTGCACGGGAGGTTATCACGCTAAAGAGATCTGAGGAGGCTGTTTGTCTTACACACATATTTGCTTATGCGCACACTTTACCTACTTTAGCGGACTAAATTGTGAGAAAATTGTGAAAATTCGTTTCAGTGAGCCCAAAATTGAATTTAAAAGTCAAAACTGACCCCCAAAGCTGACCGCTGCTTCCAAAACTAAATGTAATGACATAAGATACATTCAAATATTATTTCATGCTTAATCCTGCATTGATTTTGATGTATGATTTCACATTCTCCCTACTCATTTCAGTCAAAAATGGTGAATGGACTGCATTATATAGCGTTATGCATTATTGTATATTTTTTTTGTTTATTTGGTTTTGTTTCTTTATGTTTTGGGGGGAAATTAAATCAAAATAAAAACTAAAGCTTGCTGCACCCATAACACACAGGCACACATGCACGCGTACACACACACACGTGCACACACACACACCACACATGAACACATGCTATAAAGTTGAAAAACGTCTTTTTCTCCATACAGTGGCTGAGAGCTTCTTGTAAAACTTGCCAAAGAATGTGTTGCCCCTGTCGGTCTGACTAGACTGGTGGCAATTTGTAGTCACCTCAAGGCACTCTGCACACACACACACACACACACACACACACACACACACAGTTTCTAGCATGCTTTTATCTATTTTAGTACAGACTGAATTTCCTGGTAGACAAAAGCGAGTGAGAGAGCGAGAAGCCTTTACTGACATTTGAATCGCGTCATTACATCCTCTCATTTTATGCCTGTTTCATGTTATTATCTTTTTGTTATCTCTAAAATTTATCAGCTTCAATGGATTTGTGAAACTTTGCAGAAAGGCTGGTCGTGTAGCAAGGAAAAAAACTGAGTAACTTTTCACACCAATTGGTGAAAGGGGGAGTGGCAGTAGAGATGATCACGTTTTGGTAAATATCCAATATGGAACTGGCATATTTTGACAGTTGCATGGTGCTCTACTGAGTGCTTTCTGGTTTTAGATATTGTTGATGTATGTGCATACTTTCAAACCTAATAATGCAGTTTGAATGCACAGACTGAATGCATAGGCTGTTGTTTGCTGCACTTTCCACACAGACTCACTAAGATGTGATGGAGAGAAAAACGCAAATAGAAAAAAAAGAAAAAAGACAGATGAGGAGAGACAGAAAAACCTGCATCCATTAAACAAGTCAAATATACTCCAAATTCAACTCCCTTGGCCTCATAAATTTCCCTGTTTACAGTAAATGGTGGGAAGAGAAGCTGCAAAATGAATTGGATATTTTCCCGCATTACAGAGTGAAGGAAAACACTGTAGCTGCAGCAGATCTGTTCCTGCTTGATTGTTGTTCTAGTGATTCTCATTCATTCTGTTGCCTTCTGCTTTGGCAAATGATGTAATGAGTGTGCTGTGGCCATAAAACACCCACTGAACTAAAAAAAAACAAACAAAACAAAACTGAAAAAAAAAACCCTGAAAGGATAATGACCATCAACAAGGCTTAGAGCTATTATTTCCATGTTTCCTTCTCTCTCTCTCAGAATCATTTGATGATCTCTCCTTTCCGATACTAATTACCGGTAACCATGGAGCCCCGATCAAACCGGTCGGACAACCCGAATGTTTCCTGAAAAGACAAAGGGCCTGTTATTCCTCCTGATCCCCAGTCAGTATTGAAAGGTCCGGGGATGATGATGTACATCGATAAGTATGTGAGCGTGTTGTGTCGCCACGGCGATGAAAAGGCCGGTTCGTTGGGGAGATGACGCGCGGGTTCTGCGCTCGGTGGGGTTCATGCGGAGGTGTCCGGCTCTGTCCGTGTGTGTTTTGCGTCCGTCGTCTCAGAGACCTGGGAGTGCTGTCCAGCTCTGTTACAAATTGTTTCGACATCATTTTTCTTGGCGCGGCCCTCTCTTCCTCTGTAGGGCGGCTTGGGAAGGGATTGGGCGGACTTGTCAAAGCCCTGAGGCCAGTTCAGTGTTTTGGTGGAGATGAGCAGGCTTTCTACTGTGTGTATGTGTGTGTGGGAATTAAAGACTTAGAGACGGACAGAGAAATAAAGAATATTGTTATTTGTTTACATGGCTTTGTCACTGGGATCAGACTGATATGGTTTTGACCAAAATTGACCCAACAAGGTTGGAACTATTTCAGCTTTTTGAAGGCCAATATTACTACAGATGTTTGTGTGTTGAAGCTGGTGATAACTGATATGTCTTTATCTTTGAAGGAATACTCAAAACACCCTTTTTCCAACTTACCCAGGCTGAAACAAGATGTTCGATACCATTTGCACCTAGCTAGGCTAATGTCTCCTATAGACTTCAAGTCTTTATGCTAAGCTAACATGAAATGCTACCCAATACTTCCCAAGTGGGAAAATATTTTGTATTTTGGGTGAACTGCTCATTTAAACTCTTCACTGAAAACTGTACCACTGAAATAGTCTTAGGTGGACTTGCAGCTCCTTCAGTTTAAGCTCACAAACCCATGCTGGTCAAACCCTACTCACTGTGTGTGTGCATTTGGATGCACACACACACACACTCTAATGTCCTGTATGTACTGCAGTCTGAGCTGAACCTCTCTTTCTCTCTCTCTCTCTCTCTCTCTCTCTCTCTCTGTCCTGCAGTGTTTCAGCAGCAGGCGGTGCACAGCCCTCTGGAGCAGCAGAAGAAGCAGGGGGGAGGAGGAGGAGGAGGAGGACCCATCGCCTGTCAGAACTGTGGGAAGCCCTGCAAAGGCGAAGCGCTCCGGGTCCAGAACAAACACTTCCACATCAAGTGCTTCGTATGTAAAGGTACCAAACAGCCAGCCGTAACCCCTGACCCCGACTCCTAACACCTTATCTGAGACTTGTGTTTTGTTTGTAAAAGTAATTAAAAAAGAGAGAGAGTTTCCTCTTATGAGTCTATCAGTACAAGTGGAAAAGCTCATATAGGTCATACTAATGTGGGCCTTTTTTAAAAACAAGAATATGAAGCTAATACATGCAGCCTTTTGTAGAAAACAGAAATATGGACCAATGTGGACTTTTTTTGAAAAGGATGCTAATATGGAACTTTTTTGTCAAGGTACAAAAGGTATCAATGAAGATTGTTAAGCACAAAATATTTTAATATGCATGTTTTGTAAAGAAAATGCCTTAAAATGAATCTTTCAGAAGTAGAAAAGGCTCTGATATGGAATTTTGTTTTGCAAAATGAGGCTAATATGTCCCTTTTTGAAGTAGAAAAGATTCTTATGGATATTTTTGTATAAGACATGCTAATATAGACCTTTTCAAGTCTAAAAATCATATTTATATGAACCTTAGAAGTAGAAATGGTAGTAATATGGAGCTATTCTCAAGAAAAGTTACAAACATTGAATTTAAAAAAATACAGATACGGGGCCTTTTGAAGTAGAAAAAGTAAGATGTGTATACCTGCTTATATAAGACAGAGCCGAAGTGACAATGCTCTGTCCTCTTTTGCTCTAACTGAACCCTGTGATGAAACCAAAATTGTATCTGTCTTGTGCAGTCAGTGATAATTACATTGGTATTGATAGTGCAGCAGTTAGGACCACTGCTGTTGAAGGCACTAACAATACATTTTCCACAAAATAAGAGAGCAGCATGCCGTGCTGCTCCTCTGTCTGAGCTGCTCAGTCAGAGTGTGTGGTGGAATGTGAAAGCAATGGGTCAGTCAGATCAAAGCAGTTGTTGAGATAAGTGAGGATTCCTTGTTCATGTGTGTATGTGTGTGAGGGGTGTGTGTGTGAGGCTATTAGTGCAACTGTCAGATATCTTGGCTGTGAGTGTGTCCTGACTTTGCATGTGTGTGTATGTGTGATTGGGTGCGGGTGTTGGATTATTTTGCATGTGATTCTTCTCTGTGTGTGTGTGTGTGTCCCTCCCAGCCCAGTCTCTCACCGCAAGCCTTGTGTCGGACCTGTTGTTATCAACACACTCTGCGGTTGCTAGGCTACCAGCGGGGCCGCTACAATGTCGGCAGCTTCCTGGAGTTTATCGCCTTTATTCTTACATCGCCTGCAGACTCCCCGTCTGCACATTCCTCCTCCTCCTCTTTCTCCTCCTCCATGAACCAAACACAATGTATTCAGTGCTATGACATCTTTGTGGCAGTGACATTCACACCATCTGTAATCAATGATCACTTTAGCTGAATGTGATCTCAGCTCTCTGGCTCTCCCCTGCCTTCATCTCTGCCACTTGGCTAGCTAGCAAGTGAAACAGGAAGTGTTTGGGCGGGGCTTAACACAGCAAGGCAAACCAATGGGAGATCAGTTAGAGAGGCAAAGGCAGCATTATTTGAGGGGAGGGACGTGGCAGTTCAAAAATGTGATGTTTTTACTGGTTGAAATGGTAGTGATGTTATGATGTCACCACTGAAGATGCTTCCAGGAAGAGGAAGTACTGTAAATTTAATATAAAGACACACAAAAAAGTAAATTTGTTGTTAAAAAGACAATTACGCCGGCATGGAAAATTAGCTAGCAAGTTGAAAAAGTTATTTTTCATTTCATTGTCTTAAAGGGAAACACGAAAGCACGACTTACGCTACATGATGTAGTACAAAGTGCCAGAAGTTATAACGGAGGACTATGAGAGCTCAATTAAAAAGTTTGTCATAATACAACATCTACTTTCTCTTATTAATTAGATACTGCTCCATAAAGAAAACGTAGAATGATTTTCTCAGCAATAGAAAATTAATGTAGGTAGATTTTTGATGAGCTCAGTATCTCGTCTTGTACTGATTGTTGAATTTAGCTGAGGAAAACCAGGAAAACTGAACCTGGTAGATTTCTCTGGGCTTCACATTCATCCCCTTCTGTCTTTTTCTCAACATTTTCCTGCTTCACGGGGAGCTTTTGTGTTTGACTTAAAAAGGAATGTGCAAATTGTGGCGACTATGCGCCTCGGGTCTTTCCTCGCTGTTAATGTCATACATTTTCATCAGATGTTAATACTTGGAAGTCATTATTTCCCAATTACTGGAGGTCATGATTAAAAGGATAGGGCGCGTGTTTCTTTTTGTTGACTAAAGTCGTTTAGGTTCTTTCAGAGAGGCTTAATTAGGAAGCGCAGGGCTGCCTAATGAAATGCCGGGCATTCAGGAGGCATATTAATACCATGTAGACTCAACAAGCAGAGCTAACCCCACCCAGTTCAATTACACAAAAAGATCCCTGGCTCATAAAGGCCATCAAGGCATAGACACACAGACATACACACATAGCAAAAACCCCCTGGCCTTCCCTCCTCCTTAAATCCAAAGCATGATGGCACAAATTCAATTTCCAACTAATTTGAGGTATTAAATGTGCTCAGATCATCTGGGTTGGATGGGAAGTCGGGTTGGGCAGTTTGCTATTAAAACGTCCAGATATGGACCGACAGGAATCTGAAACTCAGTGATGGAAATAAAATAAACTAGGCTGAGCGAGGATCAGGTTACTAAATTCTCAACATCAAAGGAGACATCTGACCCTGTGACAGCAGGCCCTTTTCTGGTCTTGCCAAGTTCAGCAGTGGTCACTCAGAAGTTAGTTATCAGGTTAAATATCTTCCTTTGTGAGGCTTTGATTTCTGGAGCATTCACAAACTCCATCCAGGGTTACCCCGCCTCTGACCCACTGCCCTCCATCACAGCCTCTTCAACATGAACCTGGACGGAAATCAAGCCCATGACCCCGTGTCTGTATTCCTGTATTAGTGCCAATTACATCCAGCTTGGGTGTTAGCCAGCGGGCTAATAGCGCCAGGTCTGAAGTGGGAAATCATCGATGCTTTGCTAGCCATGTGTAATTAACACCAAGTAGTGAAGGGGATTGAATGAATGTAAGTTAATGTTAGCCCCGTTAGCGCTGGCCTGATATCAAGGTAGCCCAGGAGCGCTAATGAGAAAAACAAACTCAGTGTTGTTAGCAACAGCCGTCGCTAGCGGCTTTGTTAAAGGCCTGTACACCGAGGGAAAAACCTATAAAAAGCACTGAAAACAAATTTTTCACTCTTTAACTGGTAGACCTACATACAAAGTCTGACACTGTGTAACAACTTAACATGGGTCTCACGTTTTTGAGGCAGTTATCTCATGAAGCAATGGGCTTTCAGTTAGCTAACTGAAATGAAATGCGCTAAGAAACCTGAAAATATAGATGGGTAGTGGATTTACTTACCTATTTATGTGTGGGAATAGAATTTTTAGGCTGGCATATGTGAATCTTTATCACACAAATTGATAGTACACACCACTATAACAACTGTAGTATCAAAAAAAATATTTGCAGATGTGAACTTTAAAGCATATATTAATGCTCTTTTGACAGTGGAATTGATTTGTGTTTCTGCGGTGACATTTTACCCACCTTTTTATGTACTGCTGCGTTGCCACAAAACATTTGATATTCAAAGAACAAATCCCACATTGGAGCTTTAAGCACCGGTGCATGTAACAAGCACTAATTGATGTTTTCATGCCGGTGGCTCTCAACACTGAGCTTTTTGCGGTGGAGGAAGCTTGTTTTATTTGGGCACCAGCTGTGCCCGGCTCTATACATCCTGTTATGTCTGCTGCTCCCGACGCCTTAAGCTGACAGTAAGACGCTGTCGCTGGGAGAGAGCTGCAGAAGTAACGGCTTGGCAAAACAAGTGCGACAGGCTTTTATCCCTAATCTGTTTTTGCTCTGGTGAACGGCCATCACATCATTGGAACAGCATTTGAATACAGCGGGGAATACTAAGCCAGCAAGAAAATGTGGACACACCCTCCTGCAGGCAGGCTCCCATGCAAACTGAAGATTGTAGTGAGCATATGGAAAGACTCATCTATCTCTCACACTCAATCTTTCTCTCTCTACGCCCTTCCTCTCATTCACATGAGCATGTAAAAACACATGCATGAAGGCTGGAGCTGCATCTTCTATTTCATTCAGTTTTATGCACCATAAAGCTGGAAAACTCCCTCTTAATGAGTGTAAAGGCTTCTAAGCCAAAAATATAGCCAGTCATACTTAATTTATGTCCTATGGAAAAGACAGTAAATGCAAGCTTCCTGATTTGAAAACGCCTAGGTTTTCAAGTCTCAAAGGGAAAATGCAATTCTTCTCAGCTTTCAACTGTTAAATACAGCTTGAGCTGTCAGGGTGCGGTGATGGATTTTTCCAATTTCCAGAATTCTGACGTCACCTAGTCAGTCATCAATAAATTTGAAATAAACCGAACAAAATGGCTAATTGTTATCTCAAGTTTTTCATCATCAAACGTCTTCCAGTGCAATGACAAGATACGCCATGAGGGCTTTTTCATTTGTGGTTTGACCTTAAACTTGGCCTCAAAGGTATCACTCACTAAGTACATGCGTGTTATGTGTGAAAAAGCTGATCAGCAGCAACCAAGGTCTACTGGAAAATGTCCCTGTTAGCGTTTTTCCTGGTTTAAACTGACCTTTGGTAAAACTTGACCTTTGAACGTTGCCAGATAGAAGTCATCAGTGATAGTCTGTAATCCCATTTGATGTGAATGCAGCATACTGTAGTGTCAGCCGTCCTTTCCATTGTCGTTCGTTCAGATCAATATTGGTTGTCCTTGGTTTTTTTGTTGTTTTTTTTAAATCAGAGCTTCTGTCCTTACTGAAAAGCTCATATAGTTGCCCAGCCATGAGAAGTGAGGAGAAGTCAATGAAGTGAATGGAAATGTGAAATAATTAGTCAGAAGTGGTTAAAAGCTACAGCTAGGCTCTATCCTCTTCATTCAGTCTGCCTCCCCATCCATCGAATGAGAAGGCTACATCACTTAAATCAAGTTATTCCAGTTAAATGGGAATTAAAATACAGGAAACCTTTCAAACCTGTCAAATCACATTTCGTCTCCTTTTCAAAAAGGTAATTTTATTTGAAGTTTGGCATCGTATTTCCAAAGGCCATCCATCTGCAGTAACAAGAAAGGCCAGTGGCGGCTAGCGATAGCATTCCTCCAGGTCATTATGATAACCGGCCTGCATGTGCTTTTTCCTGGAAGTCGGCGTGTAAACAGACGCTGTGAGGACCTGCTGCTCAGATCAGCAGCTGGTTGCGATGTTCTCACTGGGTGTCGGCTATTGGACCGTCTCCTTCTTGGAAGCAGCCTGACCAACACATCCAGGGGGAGTGTGTGTGTGTGTGTGTGTATGTGCGTGTGTGTGTGTGTGTGTGTGTGTGAGAGAGATCGTCATTCAGCCAGGGTGCTGACCTCACACACACGTGTATGAGGGGAGCGAGGCGTGCAGCCGTGCACACATACTTGAAGGCACTTGAAAGGCTCAGCTCAAAGTTTCATGCACACACTGAGGTTTGACTAGTTTTAAAGGCAGATAATGACGCCAGTATTTTGGAATGAAGTTTTACCAATACAATTTGGAAGCTAAAAAATGACAAAGATTCCATGTTATTTGAGGGTTTTACTCTTATCAGAAAGAAAAAGCCTTTGAAACAGCATTTAGACCATAATGGGACAGTAAAACTTAGCTACATAACTTTCCAGTCGGCTAATTTACCAAAGTAGCCTAAATTTGTGTCCTGGGTGTAACATTGTTCTAAGTCCTACAGAAATATTTATATTAATATTGAAAAGAAGAAGCAATAATAGGTGCTAAGAATATGTTCCATTGCAAATCTGTACCGCCAGAAACTGAATTTATAATGTTGGGATAGCAATATAGGCTTGACACTTTAGGGGTACAGTGTTCTGGAATTCTATGGCACCCAAAATCGTGAATTTTTAAAATTTTTTTCCTTGGTCAGCAGACAGGGTGAGGCAGGTTTCACCTTAGGATTTACTGGGTGATGCTTTTAAAAATGGAGGAACCTCTATCATATAAGCGGTGGACAACACCGACTGGTCGATATCCAGATTTTAATTCCTGGCTGCTGTCAGCTCCATATGTTGGCAAACTGATACACTGGTCTAACCTTGGCACAGCAGTTCTCAACTGGTCTAGCCTCAGGCTCCGCACTCATTAGGTCATGGTCCAAACGTAAGTTCGATAACATTTTCACCTCTGTACATCCACTGGTTTGGTTCTGATGGGTACCATTTCATGTTAGCTTAGCATAAGACTTGACATCTACAGGACAGAGATAGATAGTCTTTACTGTTCTTAAAGCAAATTTGTTTCCACAGTCTGTGTAAACCTAAAATATGTAGACACATGAATACAATATACAATCACAGCATAGTTACATGAAACACTTACGATACATCTACTTCTATATACATATACACACAGTCCTATCATATCACAGAGACACAAGACAGTTTTGTTCAGTAATGCTATTACAGAGGGGGCAAAACTTTTGCTATAATGATGTACAGAAGTGAAAATTGTATCAACATCTTGTCTCAGTCTGGGTAAGCCAGAAAACTTTGACGTATTCCTTCAAAGCCCCCCTCCAGTGTATTTTTGAATTTAAAAAAAAATAATAATTTTTTGATGAGCCATATTGTCTGCCTTTGACAAATAACTTACTTTTGCACTCAAAGTTACTTTTGCACTCGCACATCATCCTCCAAGCTGGTGCAGGCGCACTGTCTTGCAGTTTCAACGGTTTCACTGTTGCTATTAGAACATATGACATTGCGGCCAGCTGCTTACCAACAGTCCATGTAGCTGCTAACTGGAACTGAATCATATCTTACTCAGCGCAGCTTTGTTTTACTGCTGTATTATAACCGCTTTATGATCTTAAATCAAAGTTCTGGATGATCAGACACCGCCTTGATTAAACTCTCCTCCAACATACTTGATCGTTTGTCCTGCCCCCCTCTCTTTTGTGATTGGTTGCTTGTGGTAAAACTGACAGTGATGGGCACTGCGTCTCAGCAAAAGCTGAACAGATTTCAACTTTGGAAGTCTTCCAAAAGACAGTGAGCAACAGGCTGCAAAATGCCAGCAGTTCCCTGCGTTCAAGAACAGCGAGACACGACGCAAGGTAAAAATACGTCCGTCTGGCGCATGTTTACATTAGTAAACAATTAAAAAAATAGCGCAATGAAATTCAGACGTACTCTGTGTGCACAGCCCCTATACTGTTATATAGTAAGCCTGAAACATACACTGGAGCAGCAGTCTGGTTGCCATGGTAATGGTTTGCACCACATTATTAACCACACCTCCATTCTCTGTTTGAAAAAGAAATTTAACCAAAAAACAGGAAGTAACACTGGCTGGAAGGGAGCTTCAAGAGCCATGTAGTTGGATTTTGCAAGTGAAGAATCCAGAAATCCAAACTTCTTTCATGCAATGTCAAAACACAAATTAACAAGAAAGTACAATGATCGCTCAAAACCAACAAAACAAGAAACCATCTCAGGTCATTTTCATTTTCTTGTTGCACTTCATGTCCATAGTCCACTCAGAATAGACCTGTGTTCTACTTCTGGACCATGACCCACCAGTTAAGAGCCCTGGTATGAAAACCAAAGCCTCATAGAAAACCAAATCTAGCCTGAGATGCAACCCAACAGCCACACAAAAACCCTGGGAACACAAACTGTTCCCAGGCTCAGTCCTCGGTGAGAACTGTTCATTAAAACTCAATCTATAGCGAGTAAAGGAAACAGTGTGTGTGTTACAGTATACACCCCAGTGACACAGACAATAGACAGGCTCATGCTCTTGCCTCATTGCCTGTTGCAGTTTAGACCCGGAGCTCCACAGAACCCTCTGGCCTGTCTGAAGCATGGACCTTGGGTTTTTTTTTTCTCATCCCATGTGTGTCCCAATGAATGCCAGCAGGCTTAAGACAGCATTGTCAAGGTCATGTGATAGACCAGTTAATGACACCACCCTCAACATACACACACTCACATATACACACACACCCAAACACATGGATTTGCAGTCATTGTAAAACATGAGGTAAAGTCAAGGTCACACACTCGTAGCAGTAAGCACATAGCACATTTATATTTAACCCTGTGTATGCACACACACACACACACACACACACACACACATACATTGGGCATCATTGTAAAACATGAGGTAGAGTCAAGGTTATACATTCATAGCAGTAAGCACACAGCCATAGATATTTCATATGGCACTATATCATATCTGTAAATAAGATGTCTGGGGGTGTGGTGTATTGGAAGTACACACACACACACACACACACACTGGACAGATGTGTCTGTCCTCTTTAATTTTCCACAGCAGGCTCAGGGCCACAGAATTGGATTAACCCAAATTACATCTAAATGAAATGCAAATTCAATTCTTTTGTACAGTGCCGCATCCTGTGTTCCCCTTCTTTGTGGCAGGCTGTGTGTGAGCAGCCTACATACACACACACACACATACACATGCAAAATGAATGAACAAGTGTATATCGCGACCATTTGATATATCTCCTGAATCCATCCATTTGATTTCTCTCTCTCTCTCTCCCCGGACCGAGTGAGCACACAAACGAAATAGATTCCCCTCATTTGAAAATCACTTCCCAGCCCAAATTGAGTGTACAGTCACTCAAGTGTGCCGTTTCCTCATGGATTCACCGTTTGACTTGGAGGAAATGAGGAAGATTTCCCCTCTGAGCTCTCAGTGAGAATTGGATATAGCTCCGATTCCACAGCACATTGAATTCCTCCCAGAGACACTGAGTACACTGTCATTATGTAAGTGTCTTCATGCTGCAGGAAGATAAGCCTTCAGAGATGGAAGTAATCACTCTCCTCTGAAGTAATCTGCCGTTCGGATGTGGAGAATGTCACAATCACTTTACGACTACGCTATAACCTGTACACACTGTTCTACTGTATTGTGCTGTTACTGCATGTGAAGTCTGTGTGTGTCACATGTGCATGAGACGGAAAGTGTGTAGAGATGAGGACAGAGAATCAGATTTACTTTATATTTTTCTAGATTTTCCAGATTGCATTCATTTAAACTGAGGCACTGCACAAAGCTCTCGGGAAACACAACTGCCAAAACAATGTCAGTTTATTAGAAAACTCAAACAAGTTCCAACTCTTCAAAACATGAAGAATTGGAACTTGACAAGAGTCAGCTTGGTCACCCTGTGCAAACTGTTAGCTAGCTAACTAATTAAGCTAGCTAATTACACACACAACCAATGTTAATGTCAGCATGTTAACAGTAGCGACTAGCAGGTTAGCTTTCATTAACATATCATCACCGTCATGTGGATATCTCTACTTGTTTCAACCTCATTTGAGGATTTAGATTCTACTCTATGGGTTAAGACAGTTTGACAACCCTGGTGCTTGAATCAGATAAACTGAAAAATGCTGAGTCACCATGTTAAAAGTAAAGCTTTTTTTTCTTAGTTCCTAAAAAGTTGACATTCAGAAGATACATGGTTTTCATCTGTCAACAGTGATAAATTAGCAAACAAATCAAGACAATTATGACGAGACAGTCCTGGCTGACTAGATACTAGCTAGCTATCACACTGGCATTAATCAGTCAGGTGAATTGATCAGTTTCCTATTGGAAACAGCACAGAAATTAACCATGTCCATACAAAACTGCTGACACAGCCAAATCATTGTTTAAAAATCATTTAAAGTGGAGGACCTCCAATATGGCTGCCAGACGGTGTGTTATGCTGTTCATTATGCCACTTACTGTATATTTTCTCCTTGAAGTTGAAGGCGGTAAATGTGATTTGTTAATTCTATTATTGTACATATATTAGGTCGAGGAAAAGGAAAAATGGAGGAACGTTGAGAAAGCTGTTAGATTTTATCACCGCAGTTTAAAACTAGTATGACATCTGCTTAGCTTAGTGCTCAGATGATATTTTTTATTTAAAAATCTCTTCAAATATTCCACACTGCATTTAATGAAGGAGCTGCTGGGTTGTGTTGCAAGAGAACATCACGAGGCACTTT
>OMLF01048047.1:40550-51766 GCA_900302615.1 Holocentrus rufus | reverse complement strand
GATTTATTTATTTATTTATTTATTTTAATAATTTTACAAATTGCTTCTGCTGTATGTGTTCATTCGTAACTACAGTGTATTTAAAATGTGATAAGATGGTAGAATAGAGGTTTTACAGTCGTCTCACAAATATCCCTACAACAGATTGTCATGGTGTGGGTGTAGATTACTGGTTTTCTTGGAACCCACTTTTTAAAAACCATTACAATCCAACCTACATTCACACAGAGTTATAATCTCACTTTATTTTATTTTATTTTGTGTTAGTAAATGTGCTTTTTCTCCACAAATGGCACAGGTCTCTGCCTTTTATCTACATAAACAGCAATACGTTGACAATACAGTCAATGTGACTGATATCAAAATTATCACAACAATAAATTCTCATTCGGTTTATCTGAAAAAACATTAGGAAATTGTAAACAATTATCAAACAGCTTAGATCTAAACAAGCCTAAATTCATGGTCCTTTCAGTGCTTCCCGTCGGATTTTTTCTTATAGTGGTGTACAGCATGCATATTTTCAACAGCAGTGCCACTATTGAATTACAATAGAAATACTGTAAGAATATCACAGTGTATGTGTGTGCATCACTCTGTCTGCAGGTTGCTGTTTGTCACTGTACACATGAAGGCGCATCTCAGCAGAAATAATCTAAAGTAAAAAGTGGCTACAGTGGCTGCTGATAGATAAAAGCATCGTTAAATATGAACTCCTCCATGTGTATTAATTTGTGTACTGCAGGCATAAAGATAATTTTCAGCGCATAAGCAAGAAATTCTGCAGGTGGGATTTGATGTCTCGTTAAAATCTCGCATGACACACCCTTGGGTTGGAACCTTGACTTTGATAAACACTGGTTTAGATTCATTCAGTAATAAGTAAAAGTGAAAAGTCTGAGGCAGATTTGTGTCCAAATGTAGGAGACTGCAATAAACTTGTCTTTAGCTGTAGTCTCTACTATTATATGTTGCCACATCTGCACAATGTAAAATATGCAGATTTCAGCTATAGCAGAGGATACTAATCAATATTGTTTTTGAACTAAACTTTTTAAATTTTAATGAAAAGAAAACTGAAGTGATGGTGTTTGGCCCCAGTGGCCCCTGTGAACCTCCCCCTGTTGACTTGGGCCCCTTGGCACTGTATGTGAAGCCAACTGTTTCTAACTTGGGTTTTAAGATGGATAGTGATTTTAAACTAGATCGTCAAATAGGTGCAGGAGTGAAGTCCAGTTTCTTTCATCTGAAGCAGTTGGCAAAAGTGAAGCCCTTTCTTCCACGCGAGCACTTTGAGACTGTGATTCATGCCTTCATCACATCTCGACTCGATTACTGCAATGCACTTTATTTTGGAGTCAGCCAGTCTTCCCTCTCACGTCTCCAGCTGGTACAAAATGCTGCTGCTCGACTTTTAACTGGAGCACGTAAGAGGGAGCACATAACGCCCATTCTGGCCTCCCTCCACTGGCTGCCTGTGCACTTCAGGGTTCATTTTAAGATTCTTTTATTTGTTTTTAAATCTTTAAATGGTCTCGCCCCTCCTTCCCTCTCTGAGCTGCTTCACCCTCACGCTCCTGCTTGGTGCCTCGGTACCTCCTGGAGGTACCTGGAGGTACCGAGGTCTAAGCAGAAGCTCAGAGGGGATAGAGCCTTTTCTGTTGCTGCTCCCAAATTATGGAACGATCTGCCTTTGCACATCAGACAGACTTCTTCACTGTCCATTTTTAAACTAATCTTAAAACCCACTTTTATTCCTTGGCTTTTGATCCAGCATGAGACTTTGCTCCTGTTTTATTATTTTTTATTGTTTTTCACTGTTTTTATAGTTTATTTTATGTTTTATGATTATTTATGTACAGCACTTTGTTTTCAGCTGTGGTTGTTTTTAAAGTGCTTTATAAATAAAGTTGAGTTGAGTTGAGTTGAGTTGAACGCTGAGTAACTATTTCAGTTTTAAATGCATTATGTTATTTTATTGCCTCATTTGCCCATGGAGATCAGTGTAGTTGGAGGTAATCAGTCTAAAGAGTGATGCAGCTCTACCCCAACAAGCCTACAGTATATTGCTGCTGTAATACAGATGCCGACGCACAAATCTATTATTGTGTGAAACAACTGACGCAAATCAGCACATTCAACCAATTTAATACAACTGTGAAAATGTAGCTGAGGTCTGACTCGATGCCATTTGGACTCTATAGAGGTGGAGCTCAGCTCCACTAGGCTCTGGAACAATTTAGCCACTATAGATGACCAAATTATACACGTGTTAGAAACTCAATCAGTTCTCCTCAACCATTGCAGCCCAGTAGCTGAAGACCTCCAATTTGGCTGCCAGAGGGTGTGTTACATCACATGAAAGCCCTCTATTTAGTTGCAAGGATGGAGGAGAGAGCGCTTCTACTTTAAATGTCTTTATTGTTTGGCCTGATGAGTCAGAAGGACTCAGAATGTACAGCTCAATATAATATATTGCAAATTTGTATTACTTGTGTTGTTTTACAGCACAACACAACAGGGTCATTTAAATGATGCAAGTAAAATACAAGTAATTATTAAAAACAAGGATACACATTAAAAAAAGCAGTACTGTAAGTGAGAAAAGACTTCTCTGTAGATACACTGATTTGCTGCAATGTTTAACAAACATACAAGGAGAAATCCAGCATTGGTGAGGGAGAGCACACTTCTTTTGTAGTGCAACTCCTGTCTATGTCCATCATGTATGGCATGTTTACCAGTGGAAAAGCAGAATTACACTCTAAAACACTATATTAGTCCCCAGCCCTTCTTTTTACAATAAACAGCATTGAAGTATTTTAGGGTGGTACTTTCCTTTCTAAGATGTAACTGAAATAAATAATGGTTAAAGCACAAAATATGAGTTATATCAAACAATTATTTCATCTTATTTTCCAGGTCATATGCTTTGGGTAAGACTAGTCCATCTTTTTAGTGGAGCCACAGCAAAAGCCCTATCATCCATCCGCACTGGGACCAAGGGCCTGACCAGAGGACCTGAGGGACCTGGTAGTATTGTAGCTGGGCAGAAGTTGAGACATATATCTGGAGGAAATTATGCAAAGTTTTAAAATCAAAAGAGTTTAGAACTCAGACCTATTAGGGACCGGAGCCAGCATGAAGCTCCCTGGTTGACAATCTGCCTTTATCTCTTTTACGGAGAATAGAGCAACATTAGGCTACTTTGATTCCTAGCTAATAATGGAACTGAATCACCAAACAGTTAACTGCAACCAGTAGCTCTACAGCTCTATAGCTCTATGGCTCACTCCGTCGCTCGGTTGGTCGCTTGGTCCAAAGAATTTCCCCACCCTGCTGCAGCCACAGCCTAGGAGGCTGAAATTTGGCATCGAGGTCAAGGGTGTGTGTGTGTGAAGTTGTGTTCATGCCAGTTGGCATGGCAATGGGAGTGGCCTATCACAAAAAGGTGCATAGCTTCCAAATGGATTCACAGACTTGCACAAGATTTTGTGGAAAGGTTGGCCATGAGCCAAAGGACAGCTGATTATGCCTGTTCATGGCAAAAAAAAACACACAAAAAAAAACACTTTAGCCACACCCCCTTTCATAACTCATGAACCGTTTGTCATTGACCCTTGTGGGAGGCATCTTTGAACTCAACAGAGAGTTCATTTTTGATTGGTGTTGGTTAGCCCCACCATCTTGTTCTGTTGGTCCATCAGTTCATTGGTCCACAAAAATCTATTGTTCATTGGTCCACAAAGCTGTGCCCACCCTATAGCTACCGCAGTTTTCCACCTATGAGGCTGATTTGCCATGGAGGTCAAGTGTTTGTGGGGTTGTGAGTGTGTGTGTGTGAATGCATGCACACATGGATGCATGCACATACGTGGTCGCAGCTATTATGAATTCGCGCTTGTTCATTCCCAGAAGCACCTTTTTATAGAAGCATCAAAGCACAAAGCAGTACTTGTTTGAAGCGTTATGTGTTGTCTTATCAATGAAAATTTGAGCTACAGGCTCATATATTCCTGTATTGCAGCAGTCCATGCCATGAAGAATCCAGATGCTCTGTTCACATGGGATAAGGCAGACAGCAGACAGTAAAATGTCATTTTTGGAATGGTGCAGGAAAACATTGTCTGGCGGCGTAGGATGGCACAACAGCAAAACAAAACAAGCATGGGTAATGTTGCCATGGTGATGTTTTAGGTTTCCTCATTCGATCTGTGTGTATATCCATTTCCATGGTTGCTATATGTGGACTGGAGACATACTGCACAGACACTTTGTTGTTAATGTTGATAAAAGACACATTGTATTTAAAATGGTTATGTTGTTATGTTGCATCTCTGACCACTGGTTTAGGTATTTGGAACATGATCGTGTCTATGGCATGTATACCTGGAATTTATCTTTTTTTTTGCTGTTTGAGCAGGAAATTAAGGGAAGAAAAAAGGAATTCAACTTGACCACTGTCAGCTTATACATTTTCAAAGAGTAGAGTATGTCTTTATGTATCCAACAAAGCATATTCAGGTCAACAGCTGTACTACAGTACAGCTACTGTACTACTACCGTCACAGTACTACTACCATATAAACCATAAACACCATGTTTCGCTGCATCGGATAAAGCATATCTAACATGAACATGGAAGCAGAAATGACGGATGAAGACTGAAAGGTAGATAAAAGAGAAAAGACGAAGAGAGGAAAAACTCTTCAGAGAGAGAATGGCCAAGATAGGATATGATGCCTTGGTTTCATGAAGGATTATAAAAGCTTGCTGGTTTGACTAGATGGCCTTTAAAATAAATGACAACTCACGTGTCTCTCTTCCGTATAGTAGTCCTGCTTCACACTCAACTACTGCCATGGCTGCATATTAAAGCACAAACGGGATTTTACGGTGGCTTCTTAACTCTCCCCCCCTTCTTTGAAAGATTATGTTTAGGGTATTGGAGTAGGAAAATGTTCTTTTCCTTAGCATTATTATACAGCAGTATTCCTGCTATTGCAAAAGGGCTGCCAGGCCTGCATGGTAAACTGTACGCCTTGGGTCATTTGTAGTTTGTGACACCTCAAACACAGCAATACAGAACGAGATACCGACTAAAGGTGTGTCGACATTTTGTTTCCAAGTGTTCGCAAGGCAAAAAAATCTCAGTAAAATTTCTTACTTCACTTTCATTCAAAACTCCTTGTCTAGAAGTTACAAATGTAATTCTGTTATTAAGGAGGCCAGTAGCTTTTTGGCCTGAAATGGAAAATGAGCAGAACTCACTCCAGTGGGTTGATAGTTTAAATTAGTTTAAGTTTAATTCCCAGTGAAACTGCATTGTTCCCTTTTTCTAATCGGTGTCCTTGATGTTGGAATAATGAGTTCTGATAATGATTGCTTGTTTCATTGCTGAACCCATTACTAATACATTTCCTCAATTTGATAGTATCATAGTGTAGTCCTTCTCACATTGGCTTTTCTGTAATTTCTTTATGCATCCACCTCCTACTTCCTCACCCCCCACCCCATTTTTCCACATTCCTCCCCCTCTTCTCCAGGAAATGAGTCAGGAGTTTGAGATCAAGCGGTTATCATTGGAGGAACAGAGAGACCGCCTCCAGCAGCAACTGGACAACCTGAAGGAGGAGTTGTCGGCCAAACTCAACATGGCCAATCAGGAGGTATGATAAGTTTCTTAGGTAGAAAATCCCATCCATCCAAAGGGTGACCAATCTACAAGAAAACATGAAGCCTCTCTGATGTTATAGCCTCTCTGGTGATATCACTTTCAGGTATCCCATCTCCAAGAACTGGTGAGGGAAGGGGAGCAGAACCTGGGTTCAGCCCAGACCCAGATCACCTGTCTCAAGGATACTCAGGAGAAACTCAAGATAGAACTAGACGCAACTAGAGCCCGGGTCAGGGAAACCAGCAATCTGCTAACTGACCTTCAGGTAAGGACATTACAGAGGGTACCAGCAAGATTACTGTGTAGGATTTAGAATTCAGAAGATTGACGGTGTAATCTTTGTATTACCCAAAGCTACTACCAGGAGTGCTACACGGGATTTGCACTTGAAGAAAAAGTGAATGTAGATGCAACAAGGGTCAAGAATTGAGAATATGTCTGATGAGAAGTTGCAGCTGGCACTGGCTTTGTCAGCCCTGAGTTCTTTTATTTGTGGAAGAAGTCTTCTTTCCCACTAGCTTTCTCTAGTTAGTTAATTTGCTAGCTTGTTAGCACAATACCAACACAAATGGATTTTTGTTTCTCTTCTATGCCCTGATTTACATATCAAGAAATGCCAGTCAGAAAGCTCTCTCTCACTGACGGCCTCTATTGCCAATTCAACATGCTGAATCAGCTGGGAAGCCACCGAGGAGGCCTGAAGGGTCTGAAGGTGCAGGACACATTGTACAGACTGCAGGCCATAGACGGCCCAACACAGCCAGACGAGCTGAGGGATGACTGTCAGCTTGGTGTGTCAGGGACTTAAAATTTAGGCTAATATTGAGGGACTCCACAGAAATGACCGAGAGTATTACTTGAATTTATATTAGAGCTCAGGGAACAGCAACCTGTCAACTGACTTACATATAAGGACATGAACAATAAGGCTTAAGAGTTATAGATAAGCACTAGCAATGTAACCAGAGCCAAGGTCTGAGAAACTATTAATTGGCTCATTGACTTACAGGTAAGGGTACTCAGGTTTAGATTGCAAAGTGAAGTTGTAACTGCAACATGGTGTACAAAGTACTGTAAGTTCAGGCATAGTGTAAGTTTCAAATGAGAGATTTAACTATGGTCTAAAGAACAAACTAACTATGATTTAGAGTGCTATCTAGCTATCAAACCTTTATTTATTTAGCTTTTTTAAGGCCTTTACCAAAAATTAAAGTATTACTGCATCCTTCTAAGCTTCATTGATGGCAGGAGTAAAAGAGGGAGGGTGGAAAAGAGAGACGGAATGCGACATGGAAAGATGGAGGGATGGGGGAGGGAAAGAAGATTATGAAGGTTGGAAATGAGAGATAAGAGAGAAAGAAATGCCATTCTGAAGGCCAGCTGTGAGATGATGATGACTCATCTGAGTTGAGTCCTCTGATTTGAAAAGAACACCACTGGAACCAAAGAGGAAGAAAGAGGGGGAGACAGAGACAGATAGAGAGAAAAAGACAGAGAATACAGTGAATGTTTGAGAGATTTATAGGGAGGGTGATGGAAGTTAGAGAGAAAGATACATTATAAAGAAATTGTTTATTAGACATTCAAGCATTACAGATGATAGAAATTGTTTTCATTACATTTATTTGTCCTCTGTTCTGTATTTTAAAGGAATACTCAGACATTTTGGGCAAAATACCCTTTTCTGACTTACCCAGACTGAGAAACCTCTGTACATCCACTGGTATGGTAGCATTTCATGTTAGCTTAACATAAAGACTTGAAGTCTACAGGAGTCATTAGCCTAGCTCCATCAAAGTGAAGAGGGAAAAAAAGTGTGAAGTGTATTATGTGTATGTGAAATACATGTCTTGAGACCACAAGGTTTAGAGCGATCACATTTGGTGGAGAGGCTTCACATCACCCCCACCACCCATTGAACAAAAACATACAGATTGGCCAGAGAGTGGCGTTATAACAAGCCATGTTATGTTTTGGCCAGCAAGATCTGAACTGTAAGGACCAAAATATTTTCTCTTAAATTCCATGGCAATGACCATCTGACCTGCCTTGCTATAGCAACATTTTACAACATTGCTTCATTCCCCACCAAATATTCCACAGTAAATTTCAATTGCTCTATTTGTAGCACAAAATTCTTCTGACCAAAAGCAACATGGTAATAGGAAAACTATATAATAAGATAAGATGAAACTTTGAAGTGATCTCATTGAGAAATTGGGCTGTTGCAGCAGGAAAAAACGATCACAGGATACAGCAATGAAAGCTGTCAAATGTACAAAAAAAAAAACAGTGCCAGCATGCAAAAAGCTATTAAATGAAAGTGTATAACTGGTAAGAATGAAAAACATCTGAATGAGTCAATCAGTTGTAGCTGGGTCACAGCAAGAACATTTGTTGAATAAATGAAGGTGGAAAATAAATAGGCTTAGAAAAAATGACATGAGAAAAAGAAAGCAGGGCTGATGAGAGAATGAAGATAGAGAAGCCTGAATGAACGGTGATAGGTGAAACGGTGGTGTGGTGCACTTTGCTTCCCCACGAGAGCCCAGGTTCTATAAAGGGATGTAGGATTTGGATTAGACACACTGCAAAAAATGGCAAGCCTAACATGGGATTTTATCTTGTATGCACAATGTACAAGCTTATTTCAGGATATATTCAAGCACTAAGCCACAAGAGCCTTTGCTTTACAGTGATTTCAGAGCAGCAAAGAGGCACTGTTCGGCATGACACCAACCCTTGAGTGGCGTATTGCTTTTGCAAAATGGCACTACAGAGGACGAAAATGCTCAATAAACCTGTTATTGTCACTTGATATTAATTCAATTGTAATAATTAAATATTTACCTTCTGCCAAGCAATATTATGGCATGGAGCGCCAGTATCTTAAATTGGATAATCCAGTATTAATGATAGATAATTAATTGAATAAATGTATAAATATTGGATACAAATAAATGCTCTTTTTCTCTATACATAATACATACACAAAATGTTATGTTATTATTTTGGTCACAGATCACTACTTTAATTCATTTATTGTTATATTTTCATTTATCATTTTCAATATTATTTTTATCCTTTGCACTTAAATATTTCATTATGTGTCTCTTTTGGCTATTTAATTCATGGCACAAATTTGTTCCATTATGTATTTTCCTGTTTTCTATTCCTCCTATTTAGTGTTTTTGTTTCCTTCTATTTCTAGTTTATAGCTCTTATTAATGAGAATGACCTGACTAAAATGTTATGTGGGCTAAGCATCGTGTTTATTGAGGATTGGACTGCCAGTCAGACATTTTTGTCAGATACAATTTTCCCACTGAAATGCACCCATGCAGGGTACATGCATCCAGTCACAGGGATGATGCCCATTGATCTGAATGGTAGCCTGTGAGGCTTTGGATCCAGATGATCACTTGGTAACTACATGCTGACCAAGCCACCAAACCAAGCAACAAAAATCACCTCTGTACTGTGTACATTGAGTGCACTCAAGCAGTCTTAATCCAACAAGACTGTTATCTGATCTATATTCAATTGTTCTAGTTGGCCCACAGAACACTGTTTGATTGTCTTAGCACTTGTGAACTCTGTGCAATGACAATAAAGTTGTCATTGCAACTTGCAAAAATGATGTTGTTAGTACGGGCCATTTCATTTAAGGTCAGTCAGGACAAATATGTTAGCTGCTGCTTACATTTGATTTCACAAATCACTACTACACACACAGATTTCATAGCTATATGTGTAATTACCCTATAGACCATAAAAAATAAATCGAAGCAGATGGAAATGGAGGAGGTGGGTTAAAGTAACAAGTATTAGCTGCAAAGAAATGCAACAGTGGGGCAGCTAGAGAAGTAACATGTCAAGGTAAGCTTATGTCTTATTTTCAGTGCATTGAATGTAGAGAGTGAAGTTGTGATTGATATAGAAATATCAGCTTACAGTGCCTGAAGATTTCCCTGCCTGAGCTTGCATTGCTCATTTTTCTATACAAATAAAAATGATTTACATATATAAATATTTGACGTTGGATTATGCTATTTGAGGTACTGGCACACAGTGGATGACATACATGCAATTCTCGAACAATGGCTAAACAAAGGTTCCTAGGCAACACAAAAGTGTGAGTGCGGTAACTGATTTGTGTCTCAGTCACTTATTTTCTAAGAAGTCATATTGTCCACACTGTCAGATCATTTTCCTATTTGTTTGATGCGACAGTAAGATGCTTCAAAAACATCTTGAAACAAGTCACAAAATATCTCAAAACCCGACGTAATCAAATCACTTGTAAAGCCCATTATTTTCTGAAGTGCAGATTACAGTGAAATGTGACTCATCTTGCTCAAGGTCTCACAAGCTGTTCTCTTTTTTTTTTTTGTGTTGTGTCCTATGCTGATGGAATCATTAGTCACTGTATCTGGGAAAACTACCAGCCCCATGTGAAGCAAACTTTGGCTGCTGATGGCTATAAATATAAAACCCCCCGGTGCCTCACAGATAATATGCACAACCTCCCCAAAACAAACAGCCTTTGAACAAGGAAGAATAGCAAAAATAGCATTTCATTAAAACCTATATGCTTCTACACAAGGCCTTTTTTATGGTAAAAATACACCAGTACTATCACAAAATGGGGTTATGGTCACATGTCTGCCTGCAGGAAGTGATATGATGTAACTTTAGAGCAAAATGCAAACACTTTCCTGAACAGCAGGATCACCAGTGAAAGATCTTTTTCCTCTATCCTCACTTTGGCGTCCATCAGTTCAACATTTAAAGGAATACTCCAACATTTTGGGCCAAATACCCTTTTTCCGACTTACCCAGAGTGAGACAAGTTGTTCAGTACCATTTCCACCTCTGCACTTCTTCTGGTTAATCTTGGACAGTTCAGTCTTGATTTAGCCACATACCCAAACCTCTGAGGTTTCTTAATAAGCTCATCAACATCAAATCCAGAAGATGCTCCAGTGGCAATAAATGGCTGACCTGGTGTAGTTAATGTGTGCCTTGGAGCCAGTGCATTATAAATAGATATGGGCTTGGGCATTATGAGTCATTGAGCATATTGCTTTTCAACCGGTTTTTATGCAACATCCCAAAAGTGCATTTGTATCTGGCCAGAGATACCAGTCTAGTCACTTTTAGCAGTCTTACAGCAATATTTTTATGTCATAGAATTTAGAATTTAGAGTATTTTGTCAATTCTAAGAATCAACACCAAATAGTTTAAGTACATATTGAACCTAGTGTCCATCTAATTCTTCATTCTGAACACAGTTGTGGGTGAAAACATAACTGAGGACTTTTAAATTAAATTCAAGCATTGTTGTTGTTATAAAGGGTAAAAGCTATTAAGTTGTAAAGTTGCTATTTTGCATGTGTCAATTTTGCATGGCAGCCTCAATGTGAAGTACAGTAACCACTGAATTATGAGCACTTACCCAGAAATCCTGTAGGTTGAACTTAGTAAACTAAACAACTTCTGATGTGGTGTAGATGGAGGGGTTGACGAGGGTCAGTT
>OMLF01048047.1:13450-40530 GCA_900302615.1 Holocentrus rufus | reverse complement strand
ATGGATGGAGCTATAGTTTTCTATGGATGGAGCTATAATTTATGATTTGTGTGTGTGTGTGTGTGTGTGTGTAGGAGGAGATAGAGACACAGAAACAGCAACATGAGGCCAGAGTGATGTCCATCAGAACAGAGGAGAAACAGAAGATGGACAAGATGGCCGACGACCTGGACCAGAAATGGACAGACGCACTGCGGTAAAAATAAATAAATGGATGAAACACACCTGTCCCTTTTTTCCCATTCAACACCCTGCATGTCTTTCCACCCCCTCAATTGTTCTCTCCTTTTATTTCCTCATTTGTCTCTGTCATTTATCTTTCTCAACTCCTCTTTTATCAGCATAAATAGATTTGTCTTGTCAAAGCCCCCGTGGATATGAAAGACATCCATTAATAACTGTTCATCAAATAAAATGAGCACAGTTAAGAGCAAGTTTATACTGTCTGTATTTGCAGTATTTACAGATATACTTTAACAAAACGAAATGAGGTAGTAGGGATATTCACACACAAACAAAACAATCAAAGATTACAAAATGTTTAGCTTTTGTTCTTTTTGAATATCATCTTTTTAAAACTGTTATAACTACAGCAATATAAGCTAAATGGCTCGTCCCTCACCTCATATGTTTCGTTTTAATATCATTTTCTCCATTCTTTTTGGTCTTAGCCATCACATTGTCATGTGTCCTTTCAGTGTGAGTAACGCCACATCAGCCTGTTCTGTAGCTGATGTCTGACCTCTGACCTCCCTGTGGAAGAGACAAGAGGAAAGAGGAGGGTTTGACAGTTCAATACACCAAGTGGTTTCAGTGCTAGAGCCTGAAAGGGTCTGGTGTGACCATCTTTCTCCCAATCTTCACAAGACCAAATAGCCGTTTGGATCAATAGAAATGAGCCGTGTAGCAAGAGTGCGAGTTGCGGCCACCTTTCTACCCATTTTCAATTAGCTTTTCAAGTTGCTCAAATGTTGCCATGTTCTTTGGTTTTTGGTTCAGACTTTATGTTGATTTTAGTTTCTTGTGCTATTGGTGACAGGCCTATGTCCCAGATATGACAGAGGAAGGAGATTTATGGCAAATGTATTGAACGCTGATTGAGAACAACACAGAAATAACACATGCAGCTAACAAACACTGCTGCTATTACCCTCCATATAGCTCAATGGTTGGTAGCATCACCAGGCAACAAAGATCAGCCTAAAGCAGATAGCAGTTTCAGTGGCATCCTTTGTAGACACGAGGTAGAGGAGTCACACACTCTTAGCCTTGATGCAAAATTATTAATTAAAAGAATACTCCAGCGTTTTGAGCAAAATACCCCTTTTCCAACTTACCCAGTCTGAGGTAAGATGTTCAATACCATTTTCCCCTCTGTTTGTCCACTGGTTCAGTTCCTATCTGTAGCATTTCGTGTTAGCTTAGCAGAAAGACTTGAAGTCTATAGGGCTAGCTCTCTAGGCTAGCTCTGGCAAGTGAAAAAATAAACCTTATAAAAACTCTGAACTACACAGCTGTCTT
This sequence comes from Holocentrus rufus, assembly GCA_900302615.1. Lineage (NCBI taxonomy): Eukaryota > Metazoa > Chordata > Actinopteri > Holocentriformes > Holocentridae > Holocentrus > Holocentrus rufus. The sequence continues at coordinate 39,009 of OMLF01048047.1, read as the reverse complement.
ATCTAAACAATGTATCATATATATTTGAAATACAAGTCTTGGATTTTTTTTTTTAAACCAGAGTTGTTTTAGGAGAACTTAGATGGTAGGAATTATAACCAGTTTTTGTCAGGTTTTTTTTTTTTTTCACTTTGACAGAGCTAGGCTAATGTCTTCTGTAGACTTCAAGTATTTATGCTAAGCTAACATAAAATGCTACCCATAGGAACTGAACCAGTGGACATACAGAGGTGAAAATGGTATCAAACATCTTGTCTCAGTCTGAGTAAGTTGGAAAAAGGGTATTTTGCCCAAAATGTTGGAGTATTCCTTCAAGTAAATTTTCAGTTGAGGAATGATACTGCTTGAGTCAGATATTTTGTTACTCCTTCCACCCGTGGCAGAAAGCCTAGCCCTGTGGAGGGGTACGAAGCAGATAGACAGTTTAATAAAGTTTCATAATAGTTTAATAAAGGTTATCATTCTTATAAACTCTATCTGTTCTGTATCTGTGTCTCTCTCCAGTGAAGAAGTGCGTCTGTTGAAGGAAGAGTTGACTGAGGAGTATGAAGCAGACAAACAGGCAGCTATGACTCAGCTCTCCCAACAGAAAGATCTGGAGATGATGGCAGCCAGAGAGGGCTGGCAGAGGAAAGTGGAAGACCTACTGGAACAGGTAGCACACACAAACACACATACCCTACAGGTTCAACTGGGTTTTGGAAGGCCAGTATTGACACTTTTGAATTGCGGCTGTCAGTAGCCAATGTTTTGTACCGATATACAATATCTTTTACATTTGACCATGTTCATGCCCAAAGAATTCCACATGTGCTTGTACCCAGTGTTTCAAATTCAGGTTCAGGGCTTGCCATAGGCAGCCAGTGTATTATTGATCACTTCCACAATGAATATGTAATCAGTCAAACTGCATCATCTTATCATCATATAAGAGGTGAACAACACTAAAAAAAAATAGTATTGCGCTTTAATGGATCAACATTATTGACCTAATCATAGTTTAATGGACCAGTGGGCAACAAATTTCCTCAACCCAGGGGAGTGACAAAACCCTCGCCTGCCCAGGACCCCTGGGTGCCCTGAGTCTCCTTTTAGAAACCACTGCAACAGATGATTGACAGGTCTGCTCAGTGTTGGAGACTGTCAAGAGAAAAGATACTGTATGCCCACGGAGAGACACAACTGCATTTCGCACACCACGCGCTCTTTCCCACTATGTCTTTGTGAATAAAATTAATAGTGATGCCATAAATAACCACTTCACCTGCTTTACAGTTAACATAATTTCTCCAAAAACATTAAATTGGCTTTGAAAGACCAAAGGATTTATCTTCTCTTCCTGCGTCAGTGCTATTTTTGTCTAATTTCTGTTTTGGTTTTTTTTTGTTCTTTGCCATCAGGGTTGGAGAATGAAGGAGGGGGTCTTAGCTTCTGCTTTTTAATTAGTTTCTCCTAAAGCCATATTTCTCAGCCATGTGATCCTCACACACACACACACAAACATATGCAAGCATGCATACAAATGCACATAAGCACTTGAACATACACATATGCACAAGCACTCAAAAGCAGATTCATTGGTGCAGTTAAAAGTAAAGATGGATGTGTGTGTATGTCTGCAGCTGATTCAGTCTGAGCAGAGCAGTCACGACGCGTCTGGTCTCAGCCACGCCATCTTGGAATTTCCATAGGCAGTAATGTGATTGCTGTTGCATTTGAAATGAATTGTCCATCAGGTGTTATTTCACTCATCTTTTTCCTTAAAAAATATAGACTATGACTCTAGACCGACATAGACTTCACTTTTCCACTGTATTTACAATTGAATATTTTAGCATCACATGGAATGGGAAGATTTTGAGAGAGGAAGGACTACTAGATGTGATCATGTAGGCCTGTAGTGAGAGACTGAAGAGTCAAGGCTGGTGTGATAACTCAGACACTTGTCTACTTAAACTCACATAGCCATCCATGCTCAGCACACTGCCTCTGGGTAATTTAGAGCTAAGCTGAGTCGCAGCTGAACCCTCACAGAGGCACGGCCTGATTTTGCCAAAACGCCAGTGGCGTCAACTCAACGTTTTTTGACATGCTGGAGCCAGCAACCACCATTGCCAACTTGGCAACTTTGTCACTAGATATAACGACTTTTAAAAACCCCCGTTGAATGTTCCTCAAATGCTACTTTTTCAAGGAGTGGCAGTCATTGTTAATATATTGACTCCCACAGCATTGGCATTAAAATTAGTATGGGTAATACACATAAATTTGTGCAGATTATTTTTAGCACCTCTATGAGCTCATGGAGTTCTCCAGTTTTGGATCGCAATCGTTCAAATTGCATTCAATTTTTGTTTTTTGTTGTTTTGTTTGAGAAAAAATATTTAGTGATAGTCCTGGGAACTTAGAACCTTGGGTACCTAAGGTGGATACCCGTTTGCTGTTTTTTGAAGTGACCACCATTGGTTAGCTACCTACACAACCAATTTCTCTCTCTATAATATGAATGCAGTCTGAAGCAGCTCATTTCGTTATCTTCACTAGTTTCTTTATATTCCTTAAATTAATCTCTCATTAGTTGGTAGCTAACATACTGTTCATAATGTACCTAATGTGTTATAGCAGGTGTGTTTAACCACTGGCCTAGACCAGTGGTTTTCAAAGTGTGGTTCTGGGACCCAGCAAGGGTCCTTGACGTGCTCCCAGGGGGTCCTCATCAAAATGAGGAATAGTTTAAATTTATTATAGTTTGCTACAGTATCAAAAAAGTGATTATTTTGTTTTTTATCTCACCACTTTGAATCTCTTTATCAGTGTTTAAGTACTTTATTATTTATTTAGTTAGCACAAACCACAATATATTTTCATACCAGGGTCCCTAAGGCAAAATCACTTTAAATGAGGGTCTGCTGCTTAATGAAAGTCAACTTGGCAGAGCATGAAAAAGTTTAAAACTCCGGGCCTAGAGTACCAGCTTGAAACCAGGAAAAATACCAATGCGCTCAGCAGCGGAGTAATATAACCAGTTTTATTGCTTCATGGACTTGCTGACTCCAGAGCAGCATAAAATGTTGAGTTGAGGACACTGCTGACCTCATTATGACATGCCCCATAGTCCCCTGATGATTCATAGTTGCAGTTGCATGGGACAAATTTGAGATGAAGTAGGCCTAAAAAGAGAAATATGCAAGCACACTCTGCACATTGCCAGTTAACTGGAAAAACATTTAGCCAGCATAATCAGTTTATTAACACAGATGTACAGTGACAAACTTAGAGGTGCAAGTGCCTTACCAAGAAGGAAGAAAAAAGGCTAGAGGGGCAGACGTTTCAGCTCGAGCTTTCATCTGTGCAATGGAGAGCAAACACATTACCAATTAAGATAAGACTTACTAATTTGATGAGCGGATATATTTAGATCCTTGCTCATGTCATTGCATGCCAGTGATTTTAACTCAAATATTCAAAATGCTTCACAGATCATTGGAGTAATACCTGTCACCAGTTGTTTTTCCAGACCCACAGCTGCGGTTGTTTCCAGTGTTTCCACTTCTTGTGTGTGTGTTTGTGTGTGTGTGTGTGTAGCTGTGCGGGTGTGTCTGCGCTATCTCTAATAACTCAAACTTTAATGAACTTTTTTCTCATTAAGATGTTTTCATGACAAGGTACAATACTATCCCCAAGCTAATATTATTGGTTGGTGTGTGGGTGTGTGTGTGTGTGTGAGAAAGAGAGAGAGAGGGGTTTACAGACGCACAGTGCAGGGGTCACAATACAGATTACTTGAGGCATTTCTACTTTATCAACCTTCTATCTCCATTTATGCATGTTTTTTTCTGTAACTGAAAACTTCATATTGTCAACATTTGCAATAGAATATACTCCATGACTTAAACTAGACCAGAACTAATATATTAATATATAATATGCAGTTTCAGTTCTCAAAAATGGACCTTTAGGGATATGAGGAGAGAGGATATAGGTCATCTGGCTGTCTTTTCTCAATCCATATTACTGAATTTAATGTAAAACCTCACAACCCACATCCCAGCATTGCTCCTCATCCTCTCATTTTAAATCCATCTTACCTTAGCTAATATAATGCTCCTACAGCTCTAAATCCTGCTGGAGATTTAACTGCTGGAGGTTGAGGAAGAGTGGCATGTGGAGGGGAAGCAGGGCCGTGTGGCTGAAAGTGTTCTGCCACTTACAGTCACCTTGGCCTTCAATACTACCTCAAATGATTATATAATGAAATACCATATTTCCTCAAATAAAAGCTGGTACTCAATTAAAAGGCAGGTCACCAGTAATGGCAGGGGGTGTGGTCAACATGAACAAATAAAGGTCAGACCCAAATACAGGCTGGGGATAAAACAAGGGAGGGAGGAAAAAATTGACTGGGAGAGGGGGGAAAATATTGTCTGCACTTCCCCCTTCTTCTGGTCAAACTTTTTTGGAGTGTCCAAAAAGTGCAAGCAGATCAGAAAATAAGTAGGCTTTATATTAAAATATGAACAGAAATAAAAGTCTCTCTCTAATAAAAGCCTGCATCCAAGCCTGGTAGCCTGTGCAGTTACAGGCCCTGGCCACTATTTGAGGATATACGGTAATACCAACATTTGTAGATATCCATCTAGTCTTATTTCTATCCTGTGCTCCTCTACATTTCTTTTCTTTACAGGTTTGTCAATTTCTAATTCCAGTAAATACATTTGAGAAGTGTGGGGTTTGAGGTTGTAGGACAGGGGAAGGCATGTGTTTAGAGAATGGGGTATGGAAATGTGGCCTAAGGGTGGCGCTAGACGAAAGGTCATGGTGACAGCAAAATTGACATACCGCGTGACTTTTGAAGCATGACAGTGCTCACCAAATTTTATGGACATCTGCCCAGTAGATTTTCAGATATCACGTGGCATTTAGATCAAAAGACAGGAAAGGTCATAGGGTCACCAATATCAAGAGGAATCTTACTTTGGGAAGTATGAAGACGCTCATCAAATATCATGCCAGTCCACTGATTCGATTTTGTAATGTCTTGAAAAGGCAGACAAAAATATGGTCCTGCTTGAAGGTTTCCCTTTATTGCATCATGTCAGTTTCTCACTCAAGTTGAAAAATTTCAAGTCAAACAGTCGCCTCTTTGCCACTGCTGCCTAGAGTAAAGCTGGGTCCATTTTGCTCTCACCATGCATTGGTGCCACCTTTGTCTTTTTCATTCACTCTATCATTTCTCCCCTTTTCTGTATTTGTCTGTCTCACTCTGTCATTTTTCTGTCTAGATCTCTCTGTTGAAACAGTCCTTGGAGCTGCAGTTGTCTCAGTCCCAGTCAGCTCTCCAGCAGCTTCAGTCTCAGTTCAACCAGGAGAGGGAACTGCTCAGCCAGCAGCTGAAAGGTATGTCTTACACTCTCTTTCTCATGAGACAAGCACAGTGGGTCAAAAATCACCGTTACTGGTTGAGGCATAAATTTTTCCTGTAGAACCTCTTAGAATCACGGTTGAAAGACCAATCAACCTCTGGTCTCTTTGGAGTTCAAGAATGTCCTCAAGGCTTGACACTAGAGGACCTACTCTGTAGCCATGTCATGCCTATGATTTTGCATTACAACTGATTTCTAAGGTCAGGTGAGCACTACTTTCTGGCATACCGTTTGCACAGATGATCTCTTAATTTGTGCAAGGGTTTCACGCTTCAATCTCTTGCCTGCTGATCCATTCAGGACCATTGCCATTATTTCAAATGTGTTTGAGTTTTACAACTTGGACATGTCCTGTAACGCAAGCTACTCAACTCCTCAAATCTATGACTGGAAATAGCCAATGAAAATTAAATGTGATGGAAGAAGCAAAAATATTTGAATGTTTGTGTATTTGTGACATTTAGGATGTTGCATAGCATAAGGACTTCGGAATTGTATCTTCCCCAAAGCGTTTTCTCCGAATCCAAGTGATCTTATGTATGTGTTCCTCTACAATGCAAGATGAAAAATATAAATGAAAACAATTCACTGTGTCACAGTAACCTAAATTTGGAAATATACTTCATCGGACTACCCACAGTTAGCTATAGCATTACCCTATAGATCCATATCCACGACAACCAACCAAACTAAACCAGCAGGGAAACAATTAATGCAGATTTCTGGTGATTAAACAACATAACTGTAAACTGCACAATCCTCCAGCTAGCTTGTTCTAGCAAACCATCCATTTATCAAATATATGTAGGCATGTCATGTTCAGCAAAAGTAGAGATGAATCCATAACTCCAAGGTTAAGACAAGTACTTTCTTTGTCAAATACTACAGACACATCCAAAGATGTAAGAATCGTAACCATAACACTGAATACAGATAAACATCCCAAACCACATTTCTAAAAAGAATGGAAATGGTATTTAATACTGAACAATATCAAAATGAATTGAGGAATTAGAGTTATAAGCATTTAGATGATATTGTGGTAAGAAAAAATGATGTATAGACACAGTAACAATTTTACGTACACTAAGCAAATAGAGTGGAATCCTCTGGGCCCATGGAGACCCTGTTGCCCTGCCTTAACTACACTAATGCTAATGGAAGTGCATCTAATAGTTTGTGTCTAATCTTAATCTGGCATATATACTGTACATGTGTATGTTTATATCTGTGTGTGTGTGTGTGTGTGTGTGTGTGTTTGTGTTCTCAGAGTTGCAGAGAGAGCACCAAAGGAGAGAGCATCGGTTACAAGAGGCTCACTGCTGTGCCCTCAGCACCATGGAGGAGGCCAGGCAACACCAGATCAGGGTAGAATATGCACACATACACACTCATACACACTCTCTCTCTCACACACGCGTGCACACACACATACACACACACACGGCAAATTTAGCATTAAAACATTTGATATATGCAAGAAACTCTGTGTTTGAGCATCTATATATGTGATTTTGGTATGTGTGTGTGATATGTACTGTTTTTGTTCACACACCTTTGTCTTTGTAATCTTTTTTAGTCAATCAATAAAAGTCTTGAAAATGCTGAGATTCTAATCATTTGGCTTCACTCAATATAAGTCTATTTAAAGATTTTCTCTAAGAAAAATTACAGCCTCATGCACTTTTGGGACGGCAGTAGTCAATACTGCATTTTTTTGTATTTATTAGACAGCTCGCAGCAATGTGAATGTGCATTCTCATGTCAGTGTGAGTTCATTTTGGATGTGTTTGCATACATTATGTGTGTGTAGTTTGTGTGTGTTCGTGTGTGTGTGGGTGTGGGTGTGTGTGTCTGAGTGCAAGCGTGCGTGCGTGTGTGTAGAAGAGACAGTCTTAAACGATATTTCTCTCAGACAGACTAGCTAAGCCCTTGTTATATGAAGCTACTAACAGTATTAGTGAGCTTCTGTGAGTTTCAGCATTTGCTCTGTATTGACTCAGCAGCACTGGGCTCCAAAACTACCATCACTACCAAAGTCTTGTCGGATGTAAACATTTTTAGAACACAGACATCTGTAAAACATTACACACTGCATTTTTTTAATGTTTCTAGATTACATTTAATGATGCCATTATAACTGCAGGCAGGAGTCAATATGGCAAAATACTTTCCAGATTTCAAGTAATACTCCGATGCTCTGGGCAAAATACCCTTTTTCTGACTTACCCGTGCGGAGACAAGATGTTAGATACCTTTTTTCACCTCTTTACGTCCACTGGTTTGGGGTCCAGCTCTGGTACCCTGGTGTTGTATCCCCGATACAACACTACAGGGAAACACTGTCACCCCAGTGTTATTTATATTATACACGGATGATTATACAAGGAACTCAAGTAAGAACTTCACAGTGAGGTAAAATTACCTGATGACATAGCAACCGTGGGCTGAATGCGAGACGAAAGCAGTTAAATTGGGCTGAGTGTACTCTACGGTGCAAGACGAACTGCCTTGAATTGAACAGTAAGAAAACAAAGTAAATTACTTTGGATTGCAAGACTGGACATATATCCACACCTGAACATCATGGATCAATGCAAGTACCTAAGATCTATGGGAGGGAAACAGAGGCTATGATTAAGAAAGGTTGACGATGACTGCATTTTATGTGGAAGCCTTAACATGTTAACTAGGAGGAAATCATATGGCTTTGTTCTGTTATTCATTTGTAGCAAACTCGCTGTTTTCTTGAATGGTATGCCACTTTATCTGTGAGAAATAAAAATATTAATAAAGCCTTGAATACGGCCAGCAAAAGTGTTCGTGTACATTTTCGTACCCTGGTGACACTGTTTGAAGCTGGGGCAATTTGGAAGGGAATGCTCAAAGCACAGAGTTCCGCAGCTTCAAACAAACTGTGCTAGGAAATGCCTCAAAGTACAGCATTCATCATGATATTAAGTGTTGTCGACTTATTGTATTGTATATTATGGACATACATTGTAGATGTGTTCTATGTTACTGGCTGTTATGTATTTTAAGGACAGTGTATCAGATTGTGTGTCACATTTATAGCCATAGTCATTATTATCAACATCATCATCGCCACAGTTTGCCTACCTTTTCATTGACTAATACACCACAGATTAAATGGTATATTATGGATGGATGGATTAATGTGGCATGGGATGTGGATCATACATCGTTAAAGAAACAGATTTTCTGACTTATAGGAGTCAGCCTCCTGGTGTGTTTGGGTTTGTTGAAGGGATTTAGAGATTTGTGTGTGCCTGTATGTGGGCTAGCTTTGTGACATCCTCAGACATTTCGTTTACTTTCTACCTCTACCTTTCTACCTCCAGTGCTGACAACCAATATATGACCTTCCATGTATTTTCTCCTCCTCCTCTATCTTTCCTCCTCTCCCTTTGCTTATCTCCCCACACCCCCACACCTCCCCCATAATCCTCATCTCTGCCAGGCCTTGGAGGAGCGTCTGAAGCAGGAGCAGAGAGAGGAGGTTCATGCTTTGAAGGAGGCCCACAGGAGAACCTTGGAGATCCTGAGACAGCAGTCAGAGCAGGAGCTGCAGACCCTGCGGTTTGAACTTGAGGACGAGGGGAAAGCAATGCTGGGTAGGAGGGGTGATGTTTTTTTTAAATGATTTTTAATAATTAATGCTAAAAATCCAAGTTTACAGTTACAGTTGAAGTTAGCATTTGTTTGGATTCCCTAAGATTGCATTGAGAAGGCAATCTGAGTATTTCACCTCAGTGGCTTCAGCTACGATTGCAGATTTTTAATCTTAGTCACTGAGAAATCTTTGTACATCAAGTTGTGGTGCAGAAAATAGGCCCATTCATCACCAACTGCAAGGATAAATTGCCTCTGTCATATGACCAATTGGAACACTCTCTAGTAGTCAGATCTGCTAAAGGAACTTCATGGTACTGGACACCCCTGGTCTATGTATGTAACAGAAGAAGATTAGTCATACACCAATGGTACCAACCATTCTGATAGGTCAAACTCTTTGGACAAGGTGTTTGCCACCTTTCAATAGAGGCACACCTCCATCATACTGGAGGTGGAAGACATTAACATCAGATAGAGTCTGGTTTTTAATCAATATCGGCCAAGATTGGCTCAATATATATATAGGTTAAGCTCTAGTCCAAACCAAGTGTTTTGGGATTTTTCATGAATCAAACCTTGAAATTCATTTGGTGCCTTTGTTAGCCTGACATATTATTAACCTTGTTGACTTTCACATATTGTACCTGTACAATATGTGAACACACAGTAGAATCACAAGCAAAGATAAGAGATATATAGCTAAGATAGATAAGTGTCTTAAAGATGGTGTGTATCCACAGATAGACAGACCAAAGCACATCTCCCTATCTATATTAACTTTATTTCTCTATCGATTATTCTTCACTTTCATCTCATTTCACCCTCTCTGTAATGATTCAGTATTAAATGAAACAATTTTCATCTCCTGTACTGGATCAATATTTTTCAATTCAGACTCGTCTCACTGCCCTATCTCTAACTCTCTTGCTCTGAGTCTTCATTGACACTTGGTACTAAAATCTGGATATGCTATCTGGATAATGATCAGTTCAACCATTTCATTCTGTTCAACTTTTGATTTTATTTGTCATGTGGCAACAAAAAACAACACAACCTCTGTCTTTACCCACGGTCATGACCTTTTCTACCCAATGTGATGATGTTTCACCCATGGTTACAGCACCGCTGCCCATGAAGATTGTGTTTTCACCAGTGGCAATGTTTCCAACTATCACTGTGACATTTCTTGTCATGGTGGTGACATTTCTATGCATGTTGATTTGTTTTCATCTACATTTGAAGTCTATTCTTTCTCTTCACAGAAATCGCTTTTTTAAAATCAGCGAGGACATTTCTACCCAAGGCAATAATATCTCCACTCTGCCTTAAGGTTTTTCTACACGTTGATGATGGTTATGATCTATCTACTTCTAGGGATGATGTTTCCAGTCCATGCTGATTATGTGTCTATCTTAAGTGACAATGACTCCACCTGTGGTGATGATAATTTTAACCCTTGATAGTGATGTTTCTACTCACGATTATGATGTTCCTACCCTTGCTGATGATGTTTCTCCCCGTGGCAAAGACGTTTCTACCCACAGTGAGGACATTTCTATCATTAGTAAGGATGGATCGACCCATGGTGATTACATTTCTGTCCTCAGTGATTGTGTCTCTAGCTGTGGCAATGATGTGTATACCCGAGCAGTGGCATTTCCTCACATGGTAATGATGTTTCTACCCTTGATGATGATATTTCTGCCCACAGTGGTGATATTTCTATCCTCTGTGATGGCATCTCTACCCTCAGTGTTGACATTCATAGACACAGTACTGATGTTTATACCCACAGTGATTAAGTTTCTATCCTCAGGGGTGTCTTTTTTCACCCACAGTGAATGCATTTCTGTGGACACCAATGACATTTGCTGACAGTGATGATGTCTACCTGCCATGATGTTTCTATCCGTGGTGATCACCTTTCTATCCACAGTGATGATGTGCCTACCTTATGCCAGACCGTCTCTCACTAATGTGGACAGGAAATACGAACTGCATTTCCATTTGGTTTACTCTGGCTCATCCCAATATGTTCCTATTGCAATGTTGGATGTGTGTATTTACACCTTCCATGTGTCTTTTCATATCCTGATAAGAAGTCCAGGTACAGATCACATCTTTAAACCAACTGTAAACAGGATATCTGTCTCTCTACCAGCCTCCCTGCGTTCAGAGTTGAACCATCTCCATGCTACAGCCATAGAACATCTGAAGCAGATGCACCTTAAAGAAAACACTGCCGCTAAATTGGAGCTAGAGAGCGCTATGGAGCACAGCCACAAACAGGTGAACTGTCATAGTGAAAATAGACAATGTGAATGATGGCTGTTTCTATGAAATAGGGTTATTTTGATCTATGTAGGCCAGAGTAGAACAGAAGAAGAGAGAGAAGCCTAGATGTGTGATGTTGTGTGTGTCAATGTCTTTTTCTCTTTCTCCATATTTGTCTCTCTTGTCTTTTGCTTTGTTTTTTCCTTCTCTTCCCCTGTGTGTGTGTGACCTAGTTTACTAGTTTTCTACTGTAAGTTTCCAGTTCCCCAATGACTATGGCAGCGTTCTACAATCCCTTACATCTACTAACTAACTGCTTTTTCTCTTAATATGTGTGTGTGTTTGTACTATGTAGGAACAAGACCTCCTGAGCCGCATCTCGGACCTGCAAGCGGAGGTGTGTTGCCGCAGCAACCGCATCACGGATCTGGACCACGAGATCCACTCTCTGAATGAGACCATTGACACCCTGACCAGAGAGCTGGAGATAAAGGGCAAAGAAGTGCTGCGGGTTCGGAGTGAAGCTAACCAACAGATAAGGTGAACAATGTTTGCGTGTGTGTGTGTGTGTGTGTGTGTGTGTGTGCGTGTGCAATGTGCTCAGCGAGAAATGTCTAAATATCTATATAAATAATGTACATGAGACCACATAAGAGCCCTTGGGTGTTTTTGAATGTGTCAGCTCGTCTCTTGTTCATGCTTTTGCACTTGCTACCTTTTCTCTTTCCTTCCATCTTCTGAAAATGTCAAAATCCTTTTCTGTTCTCACAGCTATGCACAAACAAATTTGCACAGATCTTTCTTCATTGATACACAATGCTAACTAAATATTGTTAAATAATATTTTTCAAAATTTTTCATTGCCTCAGTATAATCTACTGCTGTCATTTTAGACACACACAGTGTTGAAACAAATAATGTTTTCATACTTTCATTCACATATTTCCACTTAATTAGCTCTGCGATGCTGAATTTCCAATTACTTTGTTTGATAGCCTTCATTTGCTTTATTCTCATTTGTATTCTGTTGTTTTCTGCTGGATCAGGATATTGTTTGGTGCTGCAGCAGCGTAGTGCCTAATCACCTTTGACCTTTACCCCTTGTCTAGACCACAAACGTATTACATGTGTTTTTTACACGTGCGTTCTGCGCAACAGATACGCACTCATTTTAATTTATGCAGCTTTCTGCACCGGCTGGCATAACCGTGACCCGAAGACTTTATTTACACTTTAAGGCTATTTTTCGACATTAGGTGCGTAGACGCAAGGTAATGCCCAATAAAAAGGCACTGAATTGAATCATTTATCCACATTTTGCAACCTAGGCATTTTGTTGTTTCAAACTCCACACTCATCATGTTTTGTCGGTCCTATATATCGGCTTTAAAATATAGGTCAAAATTTGAAAATACTTCGCCGGCAGGTTCAGTGTAAATTGTCAATCTTATGCATCAGTTTTGATGGAAAAATAGATCAGGGATACTCACACATATCAAAGGAAAACTACGCACTACACAGAAAGGCTGGCTGCTCAGATTTACACATTGAAATGCGCTACAAACAGAGCGGTATAGACAGTAGCTCCAGTGTCGTGTGAACGCTGTCATCTCATGAGCGCGATGCTGACATGGCGCTTGCGATGTAGACAAGGGGTTAGATCACAGGCACGGAGTACAAAGTAACATTCAGTCAGTCATTTCTGAGGAACAACCTGCATCTCCTACAGATTGAGTGTAGTACTATAGCATAAGTAAGTACAATGACATAGCTTGGTTCCAACGTCACACTTAACTGTAATGAGGCAAAAATGCCAGTGATGGCAATAATGGATCAGTTCTTTAACTAGATGTCCCACGTCTCTAAATTGTCAAAATGTGACTTATTTGCATCAATTCCATGCTAACGTGTTGGTTTCTGTTAGAGATCGATAAATGCCCCTTTAAAGAGTGCAAAAAAGTATAACTATACAGTAAAAGTATGCTTAAGAAACAAAAATAGCTTTCCCGTTCATTCATAAACTTCTGTTCTGACGATGCTTTATCTGCATTATCTGCTAGTTCCAGCATGTAAACAGCAATCTACAGAATAACAATTTGAAAATCAGTCCACTGGTATTCTATGTTTCTTTCTCTCTTCACTTAGTTTTCACTGTGCCTCTCCCTTGCTTGCTTTCTGTTTTGTTCAATGACTCAAACTGACAGTGCCCCTCTCCCCTCCACTTTCTCTCCCCACCACAAACACACTAGAATGGAGTTGCAACTATTCTAATTGGAGACACACAGTACATTGGAGTAGACAGGCCCATCACAACAAGCATTTGCCATCATCATATTAGCACGTCGGAACCGTTTCATATCAACACGCTGCTGTCCCATGAATACCAAGGAATACCAGCTACTATGTTTTCTTGTGGTTTTATCCAAACTGGGAGTTGACGCGATCTTTTCTGAGTAAAGGCTAATATCGCAAGTTCTTCAGCTCACAGAACATTGTGCTTTATCCCAAATTCAAGGTCTGTGTCTGCAAAGAAATAACTAAAAGCTGAGATACCGTATTTCCTCAAATAAAAGCTGGAACTCCAATAATGGCTGGGGCATGTTTGACAGAAACAACAAATAAAGGCTGGCCCCAAATACAGGGTGGCGATAAAACAAGAAGAAAAAAAGAGAGAAGGGAGATAAAAAAAAATTGACCGGGAGAGGGGGGAAAATAAGTGCACCGAGTGCCAGCTCTCTCCATCTCTCCCAGTCAGTCCAAATAAATGGAAGCAGATCAGAAAACAAGAAGGCTGTGTATTAAAATATGAGCAAATATACTTATCAAACACATGTAATTAGAAATAAAGGCCTCTCTCAAATAAAAGCTTGCCACAGCACCACCAATAGGTCAAAAAGCCCCAAGCGTCAAGTAGCAAAGTTTTAGACACCGCAAGTCACACTCACAAACAAAAAAAAAAAAAAGAAATAAAACAATGACGTGGGAGATTTTATGGTCACTATTGACCTATTTAAGTTAAGTCTACAGAATACGCCAACAGCGTCAGACATAAACAGCCTGATAGGACAAATGAAAATAAAATGAACTCCAGCTTCAAAGTGAAATGCCTTTGAAATAACTGAAAAACAGCCCTGGCTCAACTAGGTTGAAATGTGAGGAATGAATAAGACTGTGTTGTATGATTAGTTCCAAAGAACATATTAAAGCCAGCTCCAACTTGTTTCGCCTGTGGCACTTCGCCAGAACATCAAACTGTGTTTTCAGTCCTTCATTCTTTGTTCTTCATCTCTAATGAGTTTCTCCCATGCGGTGGCATTGAACAGGAACTAGCACACTAAACTGTATTAAGTGCTGAAAAAGCTGTTTGGTGTGTCACTCTAGTAGTACAGTGTGTACACTATTTTTTTGTAGTATTTAGCAGCTAGACAGTAACTGGTAGCACCCATGGATATGACTTCTTTTTGAAATGCCTTGGAAACAAGGTTCAAACCCATATCCCAGCTCTGTGCTTTGGGTCCCTGATGAGTTTGGTGTTCAGCTGCTCATCTTGTTGTTGTACTCTATTATTTAGTTAACAGTAGCAGAGTGCGGTTGTTCCCTACAAGGAGATTGTGTGTGGGTGTGGGTCATGGAATTGCTGGAAAGTCATGGAATTTTGAAAAGTCTATTCCAGACTGGGAAAGTCAGGGAATTTAATAAATTACTGGGACCAAGAAGTCCAAGAATATCATGGAAAAACTCAGAAACTAGTTATTCACCAACATAATATTTGTTTTCCACTGTGTGTCCCATTGATGTTATATTAGAATGTTAGAATAAAACAGAAAAAGAAACTTTAATCAGACCTCTGAATCTGAAGTGGCTTTAAAATTTTGGTCAAGGAAAGGCAAAGAACTCTCATATAGGTCATTGAAAATCAAAAGTTTAGTCTGGAAAGTCATGGAAAAGTCAGGGAATTTTACATTTGGTATTATCTGTAATGAGCGATTTCTGAAACTTCTGCAAACTTCTAATGACACATTCGAAATTTTTATCCAGTGGCTAGCATGGCATTAACACTGACAGGGTTGTGGGTTCAAATCCCGGTGTAGCTCAAAAAGTCGGTTCAGTGTTTTTGCAGCTTATGCAAACCAAACCCAAGTCTCGAAGGCACACCTGTAGGTATAGTCCTAAGTAGGCAGTATATAAAATGTAATCATTATATTTTATAAAAGCATGTTTGACACACACACACACACACACACACACACACTTACTTCTATGAGGGGTGAATAAGCAGGATTGGACAGATTCTGATTCTGATTGTTATAAATCAGAATCATTTCAAGAACACAACAAATATCACTGGTATGTGCAACTAAAAACATAAAGACATCCTATGAAGAAGAGGATTATTAACAGCAACTACAGCTACAAGTGAGAAAGTGCTAGTCAGTCAAAATGAAATGCCTATATTAGGAAATGACTGCTTGGCTCACACAAACAACTAATTATGTTGCACTGAAAATTTACTCAGGCAATTTTGTGAAGCTTAATGCCATCTTTACACAGCTGACGCAGCTAAAACCACCATCGCAGAGCTTGGAGAGAATTAATCATCATCAGCTTCCACAAGCCTTCTTTTACCCCTTACCTGTTATGATAATAAACTTTATGTGGATTATTACTGTGTGATATTGTTTCAAAGTATGTCTGATGGAATCCACATGTTACTGCTAATATTTTTAGCTTTGTCTGCTTGAATTGAAACAAAGACACTATTAATCTACATTTGATTCATTTGTGGTTTTCCCTAAACTTCCAGAGGAGATATAGCACTTGTGTGGCGTAAGATGGCTCTCATGGTTACCATGGCCTTTACTCCAGCTAGAATATACGTATACTGTACTGCATTCTGGGTCAAGTCGACTTTTCTTCTGGTGGGCTGGGTCACAACCAGGTTATTTTAACCCAGCTTTTCTCTGGCTTGACATTCAGTATTTGCACACAAATTGGGTCTGCGCTGCCTTTTTCCTGGCTCTGTGTAAAGACGAATTAGATTAGACTTAAATGAAATGCACTGAAGGCTCCACATTTGAACTTGCCTCCAGGCACACCAGAGTGGCACTGCACAGAATTTGAAAGCCTCTGCTGCGAAGGCGCTTTGCATAAAACTGCAATTTACAGCTATCTTACTGTAACTTATGTAATGTCATGTTGTTTTGTTTATCTGTCTTTTGTCTGTCTCTGCCTCAGGGCCCATGAGCAAGACCTGGGTAAGAGACATGAGAGGGAGCTGGGGGAGATGAGTGCAGCCCATCATAGAGAGACCCACATCATGCTGGCTGACTTTAACAAGGCCCAGGAGGTCCTCAAAGACAAGATATCTGCCCTACAAATACTGTAAGTGTGTGTGTCGTCTTGTTTGTCTATACTTATAAGGACCAACTATTGAGAAACTAACTGCTCTGTGAGGACATTTGTAGTTGTGAGGACATTTTGGGTGAGGTCAGGGTTAGGCATTAGTTGGCTGTGGTTAAGATTAGGGAAAGGCTGTAGAGAATGAATGGAAGTCGATGTAATGTCCCCACAAAGACAGTAAAACCAACATTTGTATGTGTATTGTTTATCTTCAGAGTCGAAAGATTTAACACAGAAAAATGGAAATGTAGCTTGCAGTAAAAAAAAAAGTGAGTTGGAATAATCCAGTGTTATATTAGTGATTTGATTAATTAAGCAGATAATACAGTATTGCGTAGTACTAATTTATGTCTTCTGAGTCTTCTGTTTAAATATAGGTAGCTTGGTGCAACACTGCCCTCTAACCACTATGAATAGGTAATTTAGAATAGATGTATTTCAAAATAATTATATTATAATAGAAACAACAATTGTTTAAGGGAGACAATATACATAATTTAAAAAAGTAAAGCTTTTTATGCCCCTAAATACTTGTTTCTTTCTTTCTTTCTTTCTTTGTTTCTTTCTTTAATGCATGTCTGTCTTTATGTCCAGGTTGGAGGGGACGGAGGAGAAGTTCAGGAATAGAGAAAGCCGACCAGAGGACCTTCAGGTCATAGCAGAACTCAGAGAGATGGTCTCCGAGAGAGAAGCTCTGGTCAAGAAACTAGTGGTTAGTAAACTGACAAATGTATGAATGAAGAGACCACTTTTGAACTTTTTTTAGTATTTAAGTATCCCGTAGTCCAGGAGTTCCTGAAGTCCCAGAAATCCTGAAGCAACTGCTGGCCTTCAAATAGAAAAACTAAAAACCCAATTTCTACCCAAACTGTCCCTGAACCTGCAGTGAAATCATATTCTCTGGGTCCACTTGATCTTGTTTTTGTACAGTATATTTTTACTCACTTACAAAAGGAAGTGGGTGCTAGAGAACACTTGTCCCAAAAGAGGCCAAGGGGGTAAAATATTAAGTTCCCAGGTAAGCACAAATCTAGTTGTGCGAAGTAACCATGAAAGTATTTTTATTTAACTTAAAACATTGCCTTGGCATTTTTAATTTGTGCTGGCTAAGACAAAAAGGGAATTTGTAAAGTGTAGTTACACATGAAGAGAACATCAATACACCCTGATTGAGGCTTCATGCTAAAATATGGATGTCCTAAATAAAATGTAATGCAGTGAGACTTGAGTGTGTGACTACATCTTCCTTTTATTTTTCTTTACCATGTTCAGGTTGTATATGGGCACTTTATAGTATACTGAACAACACCTTGTTAGATTTGCTAATACTTTGCTTTGAAACCAGTAAGTACCACAAGATAACCATAATGTTTTGTATTGGTGGTAATAATGTATCCAATTTGAAAATAAAATGAAAATTAGCAAAAGTTGCCAATAATGCTGACAACAATGTTTGAGCATGTCTTATTCCTACCTGAATTATAACTGTTATGTAACAGTTATGTTTGAGTAGAGCACCTGATTTTAACTGAGAGCCTACTGTAGCTTAGCTTACTGTAACTATACTTACTTAACTATACTCACTATAACTATAGTGCAGTTAAAATATCCAATTGTATTATATTGCACCATATCAGATCACAGTGCATGTGATCTGATCTGATTACTTTCATCAAGGCTGATTCTCATTGGTCAGGAGTCTGAAAATTAATAAGCCTCTTTTCTTACAGGATGACAAGAAGTTCTACCAGTTGGAGTTGGTCAACAGAGAGCCGGGCTTCAACAAAGTTTTTAATTCCAGCGCCAACGTCGGTGTCATCAATCCCCTTATCAAGGTGAGTGGTCAACATACAACAACTCTACATATTTAGGACTCTGTCACGTGTGGCCTTCAACCCCTTTGTCAAGGTGAGTGGTATGGAAGTAACAATCCTACATGTATAAGATCTTGGATGTTCAGTGTTCAGTGCCTTCATCAAGGTGAGCGGATTCCCTGCCACAACCTAAACTATGCACTGCTCTGGCTGTAGAATGAAAACCCCAGTGTGAACCACTTATGCATGAGAGGACTGATTTTGTGCCATAAATTTATAGGCTTTTGGCACATTAAACACACTACAGTACATAGGCTTTATGATTATGATGTACACTCGTGCACATGGCACTTGTTTGTGATGCATGTGGTATTGGTGTAGGTGCAAACGAACATTGATTGATTGTTGTCCGAGTTGTGGAACTATTAGGTGAACTATTACTAATACTATTAGGTTTCCCTAATGCCCAACTCCTCCAACATCCCTCTGAATTATATTTTCCACAGTTTATCACACTGTTAATTTAGCTGAAGGATATCAGTGGTAGGATACACACTACACAACTGAATGAACTTTGAAAAGATCACACATCACACACTTAATGCTTGGTGCATTCATTGACTATTGTTAGTTTCTGATGTCACCAAAGTACATAAAGACTTGTCCAGATTTGAGTTGTACAAATGAAACATGTTTGCAGTAATCGTGCTGATCCTGACTTGATCTGTAGACCAGCAGTTAATGTGCAAAATCATAATTTCCGACATAAAATTAGTGCCAACTCATTAAAAGTTCTGATGCCCATGATACCAGTCGTGGCTAGAATCCATGGATAGAAGTCGTGTAGTGTGTCCCATGCCTTCTTTCACTTTACTCCAACCCTCACTCTCTCCAAACTCCCTTTTAAAAAAGCAAACCCAATTCAGCAATAGCCACAGCATTTCCTTAATTCAAAATTATCCCAATGTTTGCAGTTTCCAGCCTTGTTATAGTGTCCCCATGGTGATGTTCCATGATCATCCCTTGTGATACATGATCTTTAGCATATTGCACATCTTATCTTGATGAGTTTGTGGAGCGACGGGTGCATTTTTTCAACTGTTGTGAAGAGAACCGTGCAAAGAGAGAGCAGTGATGCGGTACCTGTTGAACAAGCTAACTCTATGAATAGCTCTGGACACAACCAGCAGGAATAAGGCTTGGTTTAGTATGATAAAATCAAACCCTTCCTCCTTTCCCCTCCCTCCTCATGCCTGTGTCGCTTGCTGTTTTTAATTGGACTTACTGGGCTCCTGTACATGTGTACACCGGACAGTTTGGTTCCAAACTAGTGCGAGTAAGTCATGGACTCCACAGTCATGTCATCACATTGAGGGCAGATGGCATTCATGGGATGAACATTGCTGTTACTGCGAGTATCAAGGACACAACGCAAAGAAAAGAGCAACACATGAATGGACATCATCAGCTCCTTGCGAATTTTGGTGACTGCTGTATCCTTAAAGGTCCATTCCAGCATGATTGGAGTTTTTTGCCCATTTTTTCACATATCCCATTCATTTAGTTTCTGTTTCTGTTCTTACATGTATATGCATATCAGTTTTTGCTGCACTTATCAGGCCCATTCCCTCCCATTAATTTTGAAACACTATGACTCACTGGTCCTAGACTATATACCATACAGTCGTGATGTCCTGGTATGTATGTTTTTATATTTTGAAAGTTTGATTCACATTAAGATGTCACATTCATATTTATGCACACATCCCAGAGCATGCCGTAAGTTGAGACGAAAAAAGAGTGGGCTCCTTACTTTTGGTCCCTGTCTGCAAGAGAAGGCAAGATAATACTTTCGGATCACTGCATGTCCTGCGTGTCACATTCCCCAACAAAATCACATTTTAAATCAATAGCTAACATTCTTTGTGATTATGTTTGGACCCTTTGTCTGTCAGCCATGACCCAGTCAAGCAACTACACAAACCAAAGAAAAATGCTTGGACTTACAGAAATTGAAGCTACATTTTTGACATTCATGGCTTTAAATTACGTCTTTTTTATTGGGAGAAACTGGGAGATTTGAAAAGCAAGTAAAATACATGCAAAATAGCATATATCACAATACATGTTAAAAGCAATGGAAAATGATCTACAGTGATGAAAAGAGTAAGGCGATGGAAGAGATGAGAAAAAACCCCAGTCACGTTGGAATTGTCTTTTAAGTGTCTGACCATTAACAGATTATTGAAATGTTGGAATGTATCTTAATGAACGATTCATTTCACTTTTATTGATTCGTAATATTGTCTGTACTGTAGAATCACAAGACATGCTCCAGTGCTCTGAAATTAGTCTTTTGGATTCCCTCATAAGGTTGATTTGTTACTTTGTGTGTGGAGATTTCCACCCAAGCCAGAATTCCATTTTGGTAAATCTAGCATCCCACTGATTTACGCTGATTAGAAAGTGTATTTTTTACATAAAAAATCTTGCTAGTGCAGCTCAAAGCAAGTTATGGTAACCTTTGGAGCATTTCAAAAGCACTGCAGTGCACTAAATAATAACAGTTCAAACTGCTGCCAGCCTTCTCATTGCACACTTGGTTGATCATATAGGTGATTTGCTGCTAAAACTCAGTGCATTCCTCTAATATAAAATTACTGCCCCAACCCTTCCTTTCTATGTGTGTGTCTGTAGTTAAAAACAGGCAGCCAAACAGGTCACCGCTTCGCCAGCTTCCCTAGCCAATCGGCTCTTCGATTCGTCAGCCCTCCCACCATGAGTCATGGGGGAGAGGAAGAGGAGGGACGGGAGGCGGAGGAGTTGGAGGAGGTAGGACCAGGAGGCCACTTGGTGCCTCCTCACTGCCCCCTCCAGAGGTCCTCACCCCGAGTTAGGAAAACCCCGCCTCTGTTCAGCCCTCCTCCTCCTCTTCCTCCTCCTTCTCAGCATCCTCCTCTTCCTCCTTCTTCTCCTCATCCTCCACATCATCCCCCGCCAAGCCTTGCTCTTCCTCATGCTCCTCATCCTCAGAAACCCCAGCAGGTGCAGCATCAGGGCCTACAGAGCTTTAGGAGGTGAGAGCTAATCTGCCTTTCTGCCACGGCTGCCTTCGATTCACTTTCAGTTCGCTTAATCCAGAGAGTGGATTTTCTTCACAGTTCACATGTAAGGAGGGCAAATTTGTTGTGCTGTGAGAAAAGGCTTTACTTCTCCATACGGGATTGTATTGCTGAGATATTATATTGAAAATATATGACAGTGGTTTGATTTCCTTCTAAACAATCTTTGTTGTTTGTATTTTTCATTGGGAAACCTTATTTAAAATGTATTTCTCAGGAGCAAACACTTTCCTTCTCTTGCTTTTCCACTTTTCTTTGGGACCAACAAGCTTGTCATGTTGATCCCATTATAAAATAACTGAGCACTGGCAAGGCTGTCAGTCAGCCTATTAAGAAATAACTAGGAATGAATTCTGCAGCATATGACATCAACCACATACAGTTTCTCTTGTCATATTGAAGTAACTGAACTGAAATTGAATTGACTCCAGTCATGCTCACTCCTCGGTTGTCTCTCTCCCTCTTATCCTCACCCCTCTCCCTAAAATTCAAAAGGAATGGGTTTATTTCCTCTGAATGCCATTGTTGGGCTTTTGTTAAATATCACTATTGGCCAGTCAGTGTACTACCTCGCTCTTCAGGAATGGCAGTCTAGAAAACCCACGGTGAAGTCTGCTCACCGTGTGCTAAAGAGCTGCTAACCATAAAATTTAATTAACATTGGTTTCTATGTTCCATGATGTAATTGTTGTTTCAAAGATTTTCCACCATGCCAAAAATTAAATTCTGGGGGAAAACCTCTAAAATTTTTTTGTAATGAAAATGGTCATATTTTCAGATACTGAGTATTGGCACAAAGTATTGCTTAATGGCAGCTTCGGTTCAAAAATATCACTTATCGTCCTTCACGCTGGTTAATGCTTAACATAAACATTTTCACCTGCATCGCACCAAAGTGATTTTTTGGCATTTCCATTTCTATTTTTCCTCACTACTCACCTGTCACAACATGGAGAAGATGCCTTATATATTTTATGTCTGCAATCCAAATATGGCTTCCTAGCATTGTTAATTGTCGTTCTTAAAGACAATGTGTGTTAAAGGAAGAAGGACACAGTGCTATTAATGCTGCATTCGTGTAATATGGCATTAACTGTAAGTACCATCTTCGATAGTGAGAGGGTGTCAATATCCTATGCGTACTTAGAACTTGGAATCTTGTACTTTTCCAAAAGCTTCTACATACAGCTATAAGGTAAATAATGCATCCATTGGCCTCCATTAAACCTAAATAAAGCAAAATTTGATGCTATCTTGAATGTTTTCAAACATGCATGTTTCAAAGTAAGTGTGCCTATCATAAAACAAAGCGTATTTTGCTAAATTAACAATTTTATAGTGTTACCTTTTTATATAGACTTGAAGAACTGTAACGTTAACTTACTTTTCTGTTCACTGGGTTTATTTTCCACCTGACGTGAACACTTGCAAGTTGTATTCCCTGGAACTCTTTCCCACTTCTTCCCATATGAGGTGAATGCAGAATTACAAGCTGTTTTTGGGTAACATACATATGTTGTATGTTGTAAATGATGTATTCACTGCAATATGCAGTGGTGATCAGAAGTAGAATAAACTTCACCAAACACCACTGCCACTATCACCACATATCTCAGTTTGGGGAGGATACCATTAGAGTTGTTAACAGTATTTGCTACACAACTAGCTTAAAAGCTAGCCTTCTGCCAAAGGGATTCACTGCAGCAGACAAAGCTAACAATGCTGGCAGGCCAGTCTTGGGTAAAAGAAGGTACCTTCTCAATATTATGTATCTTTGCCAAGTAATCCCTCACCACCACTAGAACTACCTTCACCATCATCATCCAGTTTATCTCAGGCTCTCTTTCTCATAACTAGACACAACACAATAGAACATGTTTGGTGCATATTGCTGGATCTTCTATGGGTGGCTTTATAGATCAAATTTAGAGAAATGGAAAGAAAAGCAGAACTGAGAGAAGGGTAAGAATCCTAACTTGTGTCTAAAGCCAAAATGTGCACATAAACTGGCCACTGAGTTACAATAACAGGAGTAATTGTATTCCTTTACTTCAAGTTTTCATAAAGATTGCGCGTCTGGTAAGAAAATGGTACACAGCTTTAAATACATCCACAGTGAGTTAAGAGTTCCACTGTGCATGCATATAACCCCAGCCTCTGGACTTGGTGAGAAGACTGTCAAATCTTTATTTTTCCTTCCAGGGCATTATGACTGAAAACAGTCATTAACCTCCACTGCCCTTCTGTCCAAGACCCATGGAGAGAAAGAGTTTGGCCAGGGTGGGTTTGACAGGATTTGATTTGATGGCTTCTTCTTGCAGCATGTACCAAAGATGCTGAAAAGTTCATTTTTGTTGGTAACATCCACTTTGAAGTTTGAACAGGAATATTCAGCTGCACAACTGCATGTCTAAGTCTACTACTCACCCTGTTATGCAAGCGCTTGTAACACAAAAAGAGAAAAATTGAAGGCTCAAGCCTAATAATTAGCTTTGTATGGTTTCGACCATGGTATTGTATATTGGTACTTGCATGCTTAGTTTGTGTGTCTCAGTGGAGATGGTGAACACTACTTGTTAAAATAGGGTAAATGGTGCACCTAGACATGGAGTTTTTCATTTCTGAAACGTTACAGAAAAAGTAAAATTGAATCCATGTTGAATTTAAACAGTTGAATTCAACCTTTGGGTGTCTTTCACATTTGGGTGTTTTTCACATTTGCTCTTCAAGCTTAAGGAGGAAGCCATAAAATTGATTAGTCACTTAATGTTGAATATGGTCGGGACTTTCTTCAAGGTTTTGATTGGGTTTTAAGATGCAATTAAGTGTAAATTGCAGTGACATCTTGAGACTGCTAAAGCCAAGATATTGAAGGTCCTATAATATGGAAACTGCAATATCCAGACCTTTTTCATCTATGGCTCTGCATACAACTCTTTATCTCTTTGTGGATAGTCGAATGATTGCATTTAAGTGTAACAGTATCTATATGTGTGTCTTTATTAATTTTTAAAATGCTCTATATTCATTCTGAACAAACATTACCTTAAGTTGAGTTTTCAGTATTTCTAAAAGCTAGATGTACAGGGCTCTGCCTGCATATTGGTGTTAAGCCAGTATTAAGGAGCAAGTTTGATATTGGAAGGAACACATTTGCGAGCATGTCAAAGCCCAGCCCACGGCCAACACCACAGAAAATCTGGCATTTTAGGATTTTAATATGCACTTTCTTGTACATTTTGCAAGAATGTGAACTTGTTTCAGTGCTGAATATTGCTATCTACTTTGTCCAACCAAAAGTACAAACAAGGTGCTCTTTGCTGTTTTTGTGGCTTTAGTTGGTGGGGATTCTGTCAAATAGACTTCTCCAAAATCATATGAACTCCCGCATGTATATCTTTTGCTTGCTTTATATGAATTCTTCAACCAGTAGACACATCTGTTTTGATTAAAGGAAAATTTGATTATAGGAATAATGAAATATTTTGGGCAAAATACCCTGTTCTGACTTACCCAGAGTGAGTCAAAATGTTTGATACCATTTTCACCTCTGTACATCCATTCGTTCGGTTCCTATGGGTAGTTTTTTGTGCACAGGAGTCATTAGCCTAGTTCCATCAAAGTGAAAAATTAAAACCTTAAGCAACTCTGAAGCTGTCTTATTTATCCAGTGTATCATGTTTATTTGAAAGTTGTTGAGAGTTGTTCAAAGAAAAATTGGCATTTGAAAAGCATTGCAGCAGCTTAAAACTTTGAACTTAACAAATGTGAAACTCAGAAGATAACACTGTTGCGCTTTTGTTCTCCCAGCAAAAAGGCAGTGGACACACACACACACACACACACACCATCAACTGGTGTTTCTGAGTAGTGACCCTGATGAGATACGA
>OMLF01048047.1:0-13278 GCA_900302615.1 Holocentrus rufus | reverse complement strand
CAAATGTGAAACTCAGAAGATAACACTGTTGCGCTTTTGTTCTCCCAGCAAAAAGGCAGTGGACACACACACGCACACACACACACACACACACACACACACACACACAGCCTAATGAGAAAGAAAAGACCAGTGCTTCCTTCAAGCACTGAGATAATGCAAGCCAGAGCTCTGTCTGCTGGAGGGTGTAATCTGCATAGCAACTAAACAGCCTTTAGTTTATCCAAATGGTTGTTCAGGGATGCTAATTTTAATAGCATTCCCTTTAATAGGCTTCCTAAATGTGCAGTCAGAGAGATCTGGTGAACATTACATTAAATTGTCACAAAACATGAAGAAAATCACATCACATATTAGAAAGAAACTTTCAAATCTCTAAACAAATAATACAATGTAGTGGTGTAAAGTAACAAAGTAAAAATACGTTACTGTACTTAAGTATTTTTTCTGCATTTTTGTACTTTACTTGAGTGTTTACATTTCTGAAAACTTTTGCCTCACCATATTTTCAGGATCAATTGTGGACTTTTACTTTGACACATTTTCAATGAACACCCTCCTTACTCACTACAAACTTGCTACAATCTTGTAAATGGGAGGCGCATTTGGCAAACAGGCAGCATTGTAATCAGTAGGGATGAGCAGTTTCCTCGGAAACTAGCGTAGGCTAATTTTTTTAGGAGCACGAATACAATCTGAGTAAAATGTCTTAATATCCGTGCTTGTAAGCAGAGGTGAAAGTAGGCCAGTCCTGTCCGGTACTCTGCACCACTAAAAGATTCAGTGCCGGTGCGCAGTATCGGTACAAGGACAAAGCAGCTGCCCACCAAAAATCCAATGCAGCCTATCCAATGTGAACACACATCTATGTCTATGATCGCATTTTCAGCAAGAAAACACATCTAACGTTAGGTCAACACAATCAACAATTAGAGTGCTTCAGTTGCTTATCCCGGGATCAGTGTGTTTGTGTCCAGCACAGACCTGCTGTGGTCTTTTAATTCATGCTGGAGAGAACACCACTGCCTTTCCAAAACTCTACTGTTTTCAGTTGGTCTCTGGTCAGTGACTGTATTAACTAATGCTAGGTAATGTCAACTTTCTCTACAGCCAACTGTCTAATGTTGAGTGCTGTGGATTTTGGCAGGCAGGCTACTTCTTAAAAAAATCCCCCAAGTAATCTGACAGGCAAAATATTCATGATATTTCATGAGGTTCAGTTTTAATCCATCAAGGACCAAACAAGCCATGTGACTATCATGGGTTGTTTTGTGACTGGAATGAAGGTGCCCACCTTCACTTCCTAAATATACACTGGTGTCTGGAAGGCTGTGTTTGGTTTATTGTTCCTATCCTTGCCAGATTTTTGGACTGTACCTGTTACAAACAACACCAGAAATGGTGAGGCACACCATTTCTGGTGTTGTTTGTAACAGGTATGGATGGATGATAGTCCAAATAATAATAAGAAGAAGAAGAAGAAGAAAAAGGAGAAGAAATATTATATGATAATAATAATAATGATAATCAATTAATTTATTATTGCTTCTGCACCAGCTATATTGATCACTACATGCACATTTATAAATTTACTTTTACTTGTACTTTTGACACTTGAATACATTTATTGCCAGAAAATTACTTTTGATACTTAAATACATTTAATATCAGATATTTTAAGACTTTTACTCAAATAATATTCTTATTGGTGACTTTCACTTTTACCAAATTAATATTTTAGAACGATATCTTTACTTTTACTCAAGTATAACTTTTGGATACTTTTTACAACACTGATACAATGTAAGTATACAGATGTAGCTGCAGTGATAGACTTATGAAGCCATTTAAACTTTACCAGCTGTACTCTGTGGGTGGTGACATCACCTGCCACCAAAGACCAGCCACTCTACTTTTCACCATTAGAGGTCAGGCTTCACACAGATTTGGGTTTGGGGTTTAGTTACTCTTTAATAAAAAGTTGACTGCTGGGTATTTGTGACCAAACTTTTTCAAGATTGATGTGCCAACAACCCACAAATACTGTACCTATGTGAAGGTCTATTTTAACACTGTAATGACAGGAGCATTGGAACCTTATGTAGGATGTAAGCGTTCACCACTGAAACCCAAGATCTCCTTCAATTTTAAAAACATGTATGATGGTGTAATTCTGAATAATGTAAAGCAACCAGTTGGCTTCTGTCCAAAACTTTTTATCACAACTTGAACATACAAGAATAACTTGGAAAATGAAACTGAATAGAGGAGCTTGGTCCAACTTACTTTGTTTTCTGCTGGCAATTACTCCAGGATCATGTTGTATATTATAAACTATTGCTGTAGTACTCAGAAAGGTACAACATAATTCATTAATTCAGTAAAGAGTGGGTAAAAGCACAGCAGTTATGTACTTCACCATTTTTATACATACTTAGTTTGCACAAGTTGACGTTACAATGTGTTGTTATACCACCATAAGTACACTATATATTAGGAAGGTTTTCATCAAGTATCTACAGAATTGCTTGCAGTACTTTTCAATGGGCTAGTGCACAGTTTAATACACTGGAATGAGGCCCTTGATAAGTTAAGTATCACATTATTTTTAAAGGTGTATTGCACTATGTAGAATTGCCATTTAGACTTAACTGACAACAATTGTGAAATAAACAGCCACCTTACTGATAAATTATGTGCATGTTCCATGTTTTTGTCAGGTGAGCCGAAAGGTTCTGACTTTAACCAGCCTTCTGCAATTTTGATTATTGCACTTTTAATTGAAGATTATCTCCTCTTCTACTAGCTACTACAGGAGTGATGCTGTCTCCCCCACCTTCCCCATGTGTCTTTCTCCACTCCTTCTTTCTCTCTTTCCCTCTCTTTGTAAAGCAGAGACATTTATGTATGACATCAAAGAAAATGAAAACATGGATAACAGACCTAAGATATTAGCTATCAATCATAGGGCATTATATTGGTCATCATAATCACATGATAATAACATTAGAAAAAGTCATAATGCATTATGACGCATAATATACTGTATTTGATATGACACTGTTATGAGGTTTTGAAGTGATATATTTACCCCTGGAGACCCCTGGTGATCATATGAGTCATGACGCATCATATGGTTTTTGAACTGTGTAATTGATAATGCCTTATAAGCAATAAATCCATGTAACACATTATTGAAAGTCAGGTGGCTTGTAACTGTCAAATGACGCACACAATGCTTCACGATGAACTAAGACATTTTCTTATGTGCTTATGATGACCATGTAAGGCCCTGTGATACAATACAATACCAACTTTAAAAACTCCTGCTGTTGACTAGCCTCTCAAGTCAGACTATCTCTTCCACAATCTTTGAATGCTCCATATATAAGTCTGTAATTCAGCCCATAAAAACATGAGAGGAAGCAAGAGTATTCAAGCAATCACGATATAGTGTTCACGAAAATGTAGTCAAACAACAACCGAGACAGCTACCTAGCATGGATGATACGCCGACAAAACCAGACACTGAAAGACGTAAAAGGTGTCTCTGGGGCGGCTCCGCTGTCATGATTTTTTGCAAACTTCCAAGAGAGCTGAATCAAAAAAAACCTTTTTGAATTCCCATTGCTGATCAGCAGCTACCTAGTTAATTACATGTCAGGGGACACGGAAGTGAGGAAAAGACTGGATATCCGTCTTATTTTGCTACTTATTTTCAGTGCTTCCAGAGTACAGACTGTTAGGTGGAAGCATCTGGAAATTATGGAAGTGCACACGTCTGGCTTGAGAGACTAACTGTTTAAACCACAGTACAGCGATAGCACAGAGATGTTGAAACTTAGAGAATCACCGAATTAAATGTATATTGTTAGAAAATTGGTACTCATCTCTCTCTCTCTCTCTCTCTCTCTCTCTCTCTCTCTCTCTGTCTGTCTCTCTCTCTCTCTCTGATGGGTGTTTTTTTTCTTCCCTCTCTCAGCCTTCCTGAGGCCAACATCATGATGTCATCAGACCCAAGGTGGATGGAGGGAGGAAAAACTGAAGAAAAAGTAGCAAAAGAAAAAGAAGAGGAGCCATACGCCCAATACTTCTCTTTCTGACTGGCAAAAAAAAAAAATCCTAATTCTGTCAAAAAAACTAAGTAATGGGACAGAGAGCTAAAGTTGGACAGTGACCAAACTGCAGGTTTTGAAAGTCAGGGTAAGTCACCATGGAAAACCCATTCATAGAGCAGTGAGCTGCCTGCTTTACTTGGACTGCATTCATTTCAAACGTGCATTGCAGGCCACACTGCTTGCAACAGTTGTGAGCGGTGCTGTTTACACTCTGTGTTGGGTTTCCAGTGTGATTGCACGCTTAGGGCTTCCATAGATGACGAGCATTGTGCACTATATGGCATACCTCACCATTTTTAGTGAGCAAAATAGGAGGACATCGGGAGATATAAAAAAACACAGGGATGCTAAATTGTGTCCTCGCTCCAGTATTTTATACAGTTTTGCGAAACATGACATTGTTTGCGTGAGCTTTTACATTAAGGCTGAACAATCATTTGAACATCATCCTTGTGATCTGCGCACCTGTAAAAGTGACATTGTGAAGGATGTAATCTTTGGTCCATCAGTCACAGGGTTTTTGTTACACTTTGATGGTAACTTTATTTATTTATTTATTTATTATTTATTTAGTTTTTTAGTTAATTAGTTTTAGCTGGTGAGATTTCAGGATTAGGTATCAGATAGAACATTTATGAAACGTGTTTGAAATTGGCTAGAATAAATTTAAATAGCAATAAACAAACCAGAAGCATTTTATCAAAAGTTGAGTCTACACAAAGGAAACTTTGTCTTGCTGCCTTCAAGCTGCACAAGCTCGTATTTGTGAAATTCAGTCGTTAACACAGCTCATCTTATTAGAAATAAGGCTCTGAAATGAAAGTAGCCTTTCCATGACAATTTTAGAAATTAAATAGTGTGTGGAATAGTTTTGCAACTGATATTTTAATAGGTTTATTAGCTAGAAATTGTTGTAATGTCCTAAATTTGACATTCCAATTTGTATTTACCACTTTATCGGGTTGTTCAAGTGTGCTATACCTATGATTACAATATTTCTGACAGCATGTGTTGGAGGCAGTTGCTGCCGTGCAGAAAATCGACGAGATAATGAGGTAAATATATTTTTGGAGCTAGAGCTTCTAAAATATAGCAGCACAGCTAAGAGCTGTGTAAGCTCTTCTTTTTTTTTTTTTTTTTTTTGCAATGTATATCATAACACCATAAAAACATTGCAGTGTAATTTTTTTTTCCAGTATCTTTCACTTTAAAGAGCAGCTAAACCTCAAAGCGAAGCCTGACCTCTAATGGTGAAACATACAGTACCAGTCAAAAGTTTGGACATGCCCTCTCATTCAATGGTATTTCTTTATTTTTATCATTTTCTACATCTAAGATTAATTTTGAAGACATCGAAACTATGAAGGAACACATATGGAATTATGTAGTAAA
The DNA here is from genome assembly GCA_900302615.1 of Holocentrus rufus. NCBI lineage: Eukaryota > Metazoa > Chordata > Actinopteri > Holocentriformes > Holocentridae > Holocentrus > Holocentrus rufus. The sequence continues at coordinate 7,768 of OMLF01048047.1, read as the reverse complement.
CAAAAAATGTTAAACCAAAATGTTTTATATTTTAGATTCTTCAAAGTAGCCATCTTTTGCTTTGATGACAGCTTTGCACACTCTACTTTGAAGAATCTAAAATATAAAACACATTCTGGTTTGTTTAACACTTTTTGTTTACTACCTAATTCCATACATGCTCCTTTATATAATGTAGAAAATAATAAAAAATAAAGCAAAATAAACCATTGAATGAGAAGGTGTGTCCAAACTTTTGACTGGTACTGTACCTTTCAGCTTACAGGTCTGTCTGTTAAGGGTTTTGTTACTCTTTAAAACAGCACTCATCAACCAATAACTTTGGCTGCTCCTTGTGCCAGTGAGGTATAACTGAATTTGTGAAATTTGTAGGGCTGCCCCCCAAATAGTCGACCAAACGTTGATAAGAAGAGTCTTAGTCGACCAAATTTTCATTGGTCAATTAGTTGCAGGGAGCTGCGCCTGATGCCTAGCGCTTTTAATTTGAACACGAATACAGGAAGTGGTGACACTCAGTTACTGGGGCAGCTTTTTGCCGGCTTACATTCCTGTTTACACAATGGATGTATTATCAGACAGGAAATCTAAAGTGTGGGATAATTTTGAGAGGGTAAAAGGACAACCCTAAGAAAGTGATATGTAAACTCTGCAGTCAAAGATCAATGATGTTTCAGATGACATATCATCTGAAACATGTAAGTAGCCTAACATTAGCTACCTAGCATGGCCACTCCAGATAGCCTAGATTAAAAAAACATATTGTCATATGTGCTAATAGGTTTATCTAAGTGTCCATGTGGACTGGGGAAGCTATACTCGCTTATTGCATGTTTAACTTAATGTGCATTTCTCTCTACTGGTGCATCCACTTCATAATCATTACCGCTTTTGCCGGTGTCGTTAACAGGCGGCTCGCGTCCTGTCTGTGCTTGTAAATTTTATATTTAAAAGGTTCATTATTACGGTTTTGTATTGCTCTGTAATATAGCACAGTGTTAACAATGCTAGGCTTCTTATTACATTCTTTCTCAGGCCTGGAGTTAATTTTTTAACGTCCCCAAAAAAATCTATATTTAAATAATTAAATTAATATTATAAATGTGCGACGACTAGTCGACTAATGGCTTGAACTAACAGCTACTCGTCGACTAGGAATATCTCTGGTCGGGGGCAGCCCAAGAAATTTGAAAGACTTAATAACAGTGTGTTAACTGCTGCTGATTAGGAGACACTGATGCATGGATATGTGCTTCATTTGCAGATTGGAATAATGCTCAAACAAATAAGTCATATACTGTGAGGTTTCATGAGTACAAAAGCTGTTAACAGAAAATACCAACACAGATTACAAGAGTTTCTTTTCGATTCTCATTTATGTGTATCAACTCAGACATACCTAAGATGAGTTCTTCTGCATCTTTGTAAATTGACACGTCTCATGAGCTGTAATGTGATGAAGTGCTTGGAAGGTCAGCTCCAAACAAGGTTAAAGAGTAAGCAGTGAGTCAGTGGCCATTTTGAGCCAACACATCCTCCAACCCAGACGACCACATAGGTCAATTGTTGCTACCCTCTAATACAACCAACCGACTATGACCTACAGGAGCGTTTCTTAAAGCAAACAGCTCTAAAAATGGTAGCCGTTTGGTTATATGTAGGCACAAAAAATACTTGGATAAGTTTAGGCAAAGGGTTATATTAAGATAAGGGTAAGGTAAGGAGCTTTGTCGTTATGGTCACAACAATAAACAGACATCGATAAACTACAGACTTGACCATGGATCTCCCACGTGAAACTCCTGTGTTTTCTCAACAAAGCAACCACCCTGACCTCAACACTATGCTGAATTTCTTGCTCTACGCTGGTAGGGGCGCTAATTTTGAAAACGATCCTGACAGTCGTTTCACAGGGGAGGAACAAACAACCTGTAGAGTCGTTCTTTGGGGGAGGAGTTAGGAGTTTGCTAGAGGTGACGCTGCCACTAGTCTCTAAAGGAAGACAGTGGCTCAGACAGGACGGTTTGATTTTTTTGCCTTTGACTATGTATTCTGGCCTTTCGTCTTTGTTACTGTGGGTTTGTCTACAGTGTAATATGCAGTTCTTGATCAAATATGAGGCAAAAGGACAGGCCCAGCTTGATTCGGGGTCTTTATTGGCCTCCATGACAAAATACACCACAACAATGACACCAGCAAAAAAAAAAAAAAACACAAAAAAAGACGAACTTTAGCTTCCTGTCCCAGTGTGTTGACTGTGTACATATGTGTTTGAAAATGGTTTTCAGATCTGTGAGCTACCTGAGGAGCGCTTGATTTAACTTTCCCGACGCCTCAACGGTCTCAGCATAAGAGACACCACGTGAGATTGAAATGAATCAAGTGCCCCTCATATTTTTATTCTAGTGTTTATAATGTAACAAGTTACTGTTTTGCTATGGTCTGTTTATGATACCAATGGACCAGAGACATAGAGAGAAAGAGTTCTGGCAGTGGCAGAAGTTGATTTCTGGGAACTTTTTCAAAGCTAAGCAGTGTTTAGTCAGTGGTATATGTGAGTCTAATTACCAGATGGGAGTTCATATCAGTGACAGAACTCTTTCTCTGTATGTGTCAGCCTTTGGAGGCAGCCCCTAGAGCATGTGAAAACAGAAACCACACTATCATAATGCTGCTGTCACTCACTTGAAATCCTCATATCTCCACTTTTGGTGTTTCGTCTTTTTTTAACTTGAAAGTTTACATGGTTATTTTCCTCGTGCTACGTAACTTTCATTGACCTGGAGGTCTGTGAAGTCCATTCAGAACTTGTACAGTTTCAAAAATGCATGGTCGTCAGTCTGAAAAAAAAAGACTGTATTTCTTACTTCTTGAAGAGTGGCTTGAGAGATATGAGGTTTTCATCCAACAGGAGAGAATTCAGTTCCTCCCACACTGACATGACACCAGAAACACTTTTGACGACAATTCAGCATGAACTTTTCTTGTCTTCCATAATAGAACCAACAAAGGCCCCACGGTTCAGGAAGTGTTATTACTTTTCACTGTCAGAATACATATTTCATGTTGTTGTGGTTGTATATGGTACTGTACATTCAATGACTATAAAATAATCAAAGGTAGACCCCAGAATTTGTAACTTGCTGTAAATTAAATATTTATATATAGTGAGCTTACATTTTTTTACATTAGCGAGAAATTGTATAACATTCTGAATATTCAATTTTTGGCAGTGTTTGAATGTGTGGGCCCATTTGGAACCAGCCAATGTCCATTTTTCTGTAACAAGTGAGGAGATAAAAGTGGTAGAAACACTTCCTGGAACCAAGGTGGAGACAGAACCCCTACCAGCCATTTGTCATCCGTGCTGCATTTGTGTCATATGGGAAAAACCGTAAATATCAGCTTCCATTTAGGGAAAAAACAAAAAACAAAAACTCAGCTTCACCTCAGCTTTCAGAAATACCTTCAATCAAGTGTAGGGAAATGTACAACCAACAAACTGATTCATTTTCACCATTAATTTTCATCATTATCATCATTATTTTTTTATTCCAACTTGTTCAATTTGCTGTAAGAGATGAAGAAAGAAAGAGCTAATCAGTAGCAATCAGATTCCACACTGAGGCATCAACTGATTTAAAACACATGAACATTTCCAAGTCGTTTGCTTTTCAATTGCCATTCCCATATCACATGAATGCAGCATCAGCGAGACTAAAAGAATCAACCAGCGGAATTCAGAGGGTATTCCCTTGAGCAGATACCTTATCAAGTTGAATTCCAGTTTGATGGCAAGCTGATGGATTCAGATGCTTCACTTCGCTAACATCCCTCTTTCAAACTAATGGGTACTGCTGCAGTAGCTTATGAACTTGCAGTTCCACATTGTTTTTAAGAAGAATGCTAACGATGCTAATATGTTGGTTCAACTGTAATAACTGTAAAACTGTTCAGCTGATGTAGGATAAATGCAGAAACATGTTCACCCATAATGTGAGAACCACCTGGCAAAGTAAACAGAATCAAATACAATATTGATGAAGTATTCCCTTTGGAATATTAGCCCCAACACTGAACCATTGGTTCATTTCTCCATGCACACTGTGAACTATTAATATAGTATTATTTATTTGTTTGTATGAATAAAAACAGCTGTGTTAGATATTATCAGTGTTTCAGACTATTATGCAATCTCTGCATCAGATGGTGCAAATGTCTATTGTTTCTTATGAGTTCTCTGTTAGTCCTGGGTTTTCTCTCAGTGAGTCACAGTCAAACCAAAAGTGATTATAATCATCAGTGCAGCAGACATCAGTTTACCTCCACTCTGATGATTTTGGTAATTGTCTATTAGAGATTTTCCTGCTGTTTGTAAAACATCAAACACAAGCATCCCACTGTACTGCCCAAAGAAGCAGATTGATGTTTGGAGGTGCGCTCGCTGTAACGCCGGTGGTAAAGTGTGTTGGTTTGACAGTGATGTACTGAGAAGAAAATCCCCCATGTGTCAGGTCTTAAGAAGGAAAACAGGACCGTGTATTCATGCTGAATGTTGGGGTATGCTGAAAGGTTGCTGCCAGCTTAACAGTTTGAAATAACAAGATAAAGAATGAAAAGAGAGTAATTCTTGAATGAAGAATGTAGAATGGATTTAGGTTTGGGCAAATGTATTTAATTACTTTTACTCAGTTATCTGTGTATTCACTTATTTATGTACTCACCTGTACTGTTTTTGTGATTGTTTGGTTGTATTTTTTCGTTAGATTGTCTTTTCTAAACTGGCAGTAGCCTCACAAGAACTGACCAGACTGTTGTTTTTAAAGGAGAATGCCACTCTAAGAGTTTCTATAATATGATATTCTTTCCAGGACAATGCAGTCAATACCAATGAACATGAACAGATCTCTCCCACGGCCAGAGAGCAGAGAACCAAGACAGTTCATTTGTTATTTTAATTGTTGTTTTACAGATTTGGATAGTCTGAGTCTAATGTTATCACTTGTGAGCCAGAAAATGTCTCCTAACTGCTTGCTCAAAGCGACTCTGGCTGATGTTTAGCACTGCCAGAGGCTCTGACTTCATCTCTATAGATGCAAAGTTAAGTGCAAATCATATTTTTCACTGCTTTGGTATTGCCTTTCAAGCCCCACACCAGTTGAGTTTCCCTGGTTGAAATGAATGCACCTCCAGCGAGTTGTTGATCATGTTCAGCCCCCGAAACTCTCCTTTGGGTGCCTCACAGTCAACTTTACTCTCTTTCCCAGCTTAGCTCCAAATTCAACTCGTAAATGCTGTGACGGTCTCCCAGTTGTAGTTTTTTGCTTTCTAGCTCGACAAGAGAGGCGTTCATCATAACAGATGCAGATCGGACTGCTCTGAGTTCTTAAATTGAGTGATAATTCCCTTTAAATGCCAATGTGTCAACAGCAAGCAGCATGAAAACCTCTGTTTTAATTTGACATGAAAATCTTTTATATCCCGTTGTATTTTTTAACTGAATGGGCATTATTGGGAACATCAGCTGTTTTTTGTTTGTTTGTTTGTTTTGTTTTTTTTTTCCCCTCGATACCGGATAGATTAAACTTTCTTGAGGTATCGTTTGAAAGTGAAAGACCACCTTTAGCTGCCCAGCATTAAACAAGGCTTGGGATCAGTTCAAGTTCAGTTCAGCTCATCCATACTGTATAAAGAAACAGCAACTCGTTTAGAACATTTGTTGTCATGTTTTTCTTTTATCGTTTCTTTTTTTGATGGGTTGGATTTGACAACCTACATAATGTCAATATACCAATCAGGGCTCAGTTCAATTCACTTTCATCTCAATATTTCTAAAACTCAAATATAGCATAAAAGAGCGGGTTGTCAGTACATTTCAAAAAGTAACTGACAATGAAAGCTCCACTGTTAGCAAATGATGCTGCAGATTGTATTTGCATTTTGAATTGAGTTGGAAGTGAATTGATGTCAACCTTGTGACTTATCAAATGATGATGTCTGTCTTGCCATTTTTGAGGTAAATATATAACAATAATTATAACAATAACAACAGTATTTATATTTATATCATATTTCTGTTGTATGTTATGGAACAGTAAAATGATTGTGACATTTACTGGTGTGGTGCGTCAGTGTTTGGTGTGTGTTAATGAGACACACAGTGAGAAAAGAGTGTCTGAATGTTGCATTTTTCTCTCATACAAACAGAGATTTTGCATTCCGGTATGGCTCGTTCTAAGCATTGCTGATTGTACTGCAAATACACATTATAAAAGCTGCCTTAGAAACTTCATAGTTCCAGTATGGGGTATTGGTGCAAGCATAAATACCTCAAAAAGTGTGGTTGAAGTTGTTATTCCAACCCATTCTCATTCTCAAGACGTCATATGTTGGTCCAATACTGCCGCAAAAGTTTTAACATGAGAGTCAATGAAGACCCAGAGTGTCAGTGCTCTGACGCAGAGGGGTACCTTAGGCGTCAGTGTCCTGACTTCCAGAGACTTGCAAAAACATATGACGCCTTGGGAATGAGAATGGGTTAATTAATCCCATGTTATTTCATAGCTACGTTGAATACTCAATTCTGATTGGTCAATTAAGGCATTCAGTATTTGGTTATTTATAAAAATCTGACCATTGTCCAGATGGTTGTCAAGCTGCTGCCACATCATCATACCTGTTCCTTACAAATGAATGCACTTCATGAAGCCTTGCTGCTTTGTGTGTTGTAGGCTAATGTTAGCAAGCTCGCTACATCAACCAAAAAGTAGGGTCAGTAACTGACTGGAGACACCCAGTGTCAAAAAGACATGAATGACTGTTACCTTCTGTTAACTATATTATTGGATTCCAACTACCGCAGACAGGGAAAAGTGGGAGCAACTTCCCTCCAGTCCAGGTGACAGCAGCGGGTGAGTGCCTGTCCTAGCTAGCTACCTGCCTGTTGAAGGTTAAATGTCTGAACTACTTGGAAACCTTGGGATGTAAACATGGCATTACTGCCTACCCTAGAAAATCTTAAAAGTAATTTGTTCTTTTACTACTGACATTGATATGGAGACAGCATTACAATCCTTGTAATAAGTGGATTAATCCAATGCAGTCTTTTATTGAAAAATAATGAGTGTTTTATGCTTTATAAAACTAGACCTAAGTAAAGGTTCAATATTACTCATTGCCCCTTTAAGAAATGTTAACTTAAGTATTGTCATATAGGAAATGAGAAAACATTGTTGGACTGTATAAGTTTTAATAATTACATTTTTCACCACTGTTATTATCCACAGTCTGAATGTCTTCATATAGGATAATTTATTGAACACACCTGTGCTGTTTCTTCAGTTATTTTCGATTTGTTGGTGGTGCATTTTGTGCCTCAACATGCCTAGCCTTAAGCCGTACATTACTGTAACATCAAACAGAGAAAATTCTGGGCATCACTTACAGGGACAGCCCAGTTCCCTGGTGAGTAGGCTAATGTAACTTTTAGCTATATCTTATGTTTCAGAATGGGCTCTTGATAAGGGTGACCAGTGATCAGTGTTTCATAAAACTAAAGATAAAAATAATGGAATTGAAGGCTGATGTTTCCATAGTGACTCATGATTATCCCAGTTTGGGTCCCAGAAATCTGGTCACGTTACTCTTGATGCCCTTCTTCAAAAGCAATTGCTAGCCTTCTCTTTTTGGTTTTTACTTTCAGCAATGTTACCTACACAATTACTCCACCACACTAGGGCCCAAAGTAAAGCAATAGTCACACTAGCACTAC
>OMLF01048046.1:19535-33741 GCA_900302615.1 Holocentrus rufus | reverse complement strand
GGAAAAATATAAAATAAAATAAAATAAAAAATGGTTTGGCTGGTGGGAAAGAAATAAAAAAATAATATTAAAAAAAAAACAAGCTGTAGCCGGCGTTTCCTGACCTGCGCTCGCTCTGCAGCGTTGTGCTTTACCACAGATGGTTCGTCTCAGTGCAGACAAGTAAACACAAATACCCAAAAAAGAAAGATTAAAAAAAAAAAAAAAAAAAAACAAAGAGTCTGAGCGGCGTGCTGGACCTGACTCTCAGGCCTTCTGAGATCAGCGGCTTTCCCTGATGAAGAGGAGCGATACAGTGCCTTGGTTTGACGATTTTAAAGACATAATAATGCGGGATTTATATTTGTTCGTAAGTGGGGGGGGCGGGAGTCGGAGTTCAGTTTGGTCTCTAGGCTCTCGGGGGGGTCAAAGGTCACTCTAGGCCTCCGCTGCTTTCCTCTTGGAGCCCTTGGTCTTCGTCTTGGCCGCCTCTGACTTCCTGGAGCCTTTAGCGGGACGGCCGACGGCGGCGGCGGCGACGCTGGCTGTTATTATCGTCTCCGGGGCGACGCCGTCGAGTGCGTCCCGCTCCTCCTCTTCCTCCTCCTGCGCCTCGGGCTCCTCGTGCTCCAGGCAGCACAGCTGTCCGGTGGGAGGCCACAGGCGCAGCGCCCCCTCCTGGTGAGCCTTGCAGAAGGAGTTGGGGCAGAGCTGGCAGAAAGCCTCCGAGTTTTTACCGCAGACGTCGCAGTGGTGCCAGGGGCAGTCCCAACGACCTGACACACACACAGAGAAATAAATATTGACAAATGGCAGAAGCACATCAAAAACAACCTGTGATAAATGTCCAGGAAGAAAGACACACCAAACAAAGAGGCTGGTAGAGAAAAATAAATAAGTCAAAAGATTAAAAAAAAACAAAAGTATAAATATGTAAAATAAAACATACAGTACAGGATAAAATATACAATAAAAAAACATTGCATTAATAAAAACTAAACTAAAATGTCCTGGCAGCATGTGAGAAGATGTTTTCAGAGTGAAGTGTCTCGGTGTGTTTGGTTTTCTTACCGAACGGCCTCTTGGTGAGGTCCAGGCAGGACAGGTGGTAGGCCTTGGTGCAGGTCTTCTTGTCGCAGAGCACCAGCTGCCCTCCGTCCCCGCAGCGGAAACACTCGTCCTCAGACTTCTTCTTCCCCTCGCTCCGCTTCCTTTTCAACTTCTTCTTCAGCTTCTTCCCTTTTGGCTCGGCGGTTTGGCCGTTGGAGTTCTGAGGAGGAGACGAGCGTCAGAAACCCGAAGCTGGGAGCGATGTGACCATAAACTTGTGTTTACTGTTTCAGAGAGCCAAAACATCCATGGACAAATAACAAGATGGACTGAGAAATTCAAAGTAAACCAGAAACTGTTTTAAAATGTTTAGGGTGGATTTTTTTTCACTGTGTCCTGTTTTATAACCACAACTACAGCTCCACTATTCAAATTCAGAGGGAAGTGGTTTCACTTTAGTTCCCAGTCTGCAGCTCAGGTGGGAGGCTCACCTTCGGTCGGTCACCAAGAAAGCCGCTGCAGTTTGGAGCGCCGCAGCGACAGACGGTTTTCTCGTTGCCGAGGCAGTCCAGGTTGTAGTTAAAGGTGAGCTCAGTCCCTGCAAGACAAACAAAAAACAGAGTTTAGGGGTAAAAAGGCATCGATCTATTGGGACTTTAAAGCTATGCTGCAAAAAATGTCCATTTAAATGTTAATTCATCTTGTATTTGGCCTTAAATTATCCTCAAAAGGAGTAAGAAAACAAGTGAGATGATCTCGCCCCCTAACATTTTACCAGACTTTTCCCATCATGCCCCTCTCACCTGCTGGGATGTCGCAGACGGCGAACAGGCCGACCCGCGTGTCGCCGTTCACCGTCCACTTCTGAGTCTCACAGTTGGGCTGGCAGCTGTGGTTCATGAAGCGAGAGTAGTTTCCCTTTGGACCGGCGTCGATTATACGATCCTGACCAGGAAAAAATAAATAAATAAATAAAATAAATAATAAAAAAAATACATCCACTCTCTTGACTTAATTTCAGTTTCATAATTATGAGCATTCAGAGTCAAAAGTAACATATGTAGACATAAAGTACAAAAATAAGTACAATATGAAGTTAAAAGATTTTTATCTAGCATTAAGAACTGATGCATTTGTAAAGATTCAGTTGTTGTGGTATTGACAACTGTAATGTCACATCTCTCTGCAGTGCAACATTCCCAATTCAATACCGTTCAGTTTGTCTGGCTCCCAGAGCGAGCGGCACCGCTGCTGACAGAACAGCACCGTGACACTCTGAGGAGCGAAGCCGCGGTTTCCCACAGCAACAGTTTTCATTATTACACAACAAGAATAAATGTTAAATGTTTTTTTTTCACTTGCCCTCCTCTACAGAAAGGTCAAAGGTCATGACACCAGTCTTTGGTCTTGCTCAAAGACTCTTCAGCAGAATCAAGGTGTGCGTTCGGCACTGACCTTGTCGATGGTGAGCATGTAGAAGTGGGTGATGTTGTTCTCCTGGGCGTACTTGATCCTCGCCCTGCACTCCTCCTCGTCGATCAGCTCTCCGATGTACTCGTTCACAAACTCACCCTGTGGGAGAAACAAGACATTTTAATGTGCTGATCAAGGTGGCCAGGAGATGAAAAACATTTCCTCCCTTGTCTGGACATTTTCCTATTTATGAATTGTTCTGGCAGCGGTCAAACCCAAAGCCTCTAAGTGCTGAAAAACAAAGAACAGAGACACTTGGTGTAATACATCATTCTGACCAGCAGATGGCGCCTTCATAATATCTTCTTAATTGGCTGACAAGAAAAAAAAGATGTCTACACGGATAGTGACTTCTTCAGATCATAAAGACAACATGTTTATGCTCTGAATCTCAGGCATGAAGCAACAATTTCAAAATGTCTGCAGATGCCAGAAAAGCCGGTAAAAATATAGTGAATTTAAATGCATTAATTCAAGGATTCAAATTCTGTTAAATGCAAAGTTATTCTAGGATCATTCTACAATAAGGACATTTTCTCATAACCATTAACACAGGTGAAACTCGTCTTATACTTCATTCTCACATTAAACGGGTCTCAGCAAATTCTTAAAACAACAAACAGGCAGATGAAGCTGAAAAGCTGCTTGTCCTCTGATGTTAATGATATTTTTTTTGGACGCTGTGTGGAAAAAGGGTCTTCTGGTTATGAGGACAGACGTTTCCAAGCCCTCGTTCTATTCAGCTATTGATGATGAAAAGTTAAAAACATCAACATAATCATTTCCATCTGTCTCTTCACCACCAATAGCACACATGTAAGATTCCTCCCCTTTCACTCTGATGAAGGCTGAAAGGCTTCGGGCTCAAACTGGAACTTTTTATAATGAACTGACAAATAGAAAAAAGGCCTTTCAACTCATTTTGGACGTATGTTTCCTCTCATAGTGATCCAAATAAAACTCTCAGACACCCTGAGGCTCGTTCAGCTGGCACACATATTAACATTTAATGCCATCGGACCATCATGCCCGGCTCCTCTGCTCACCTTCTTGATGTCCCGGAGCGACACCAGGCCCCAGCCCTTGCCGGCCGTCTTGATGATCTTGGTCTCGGGGTAGAGGCGTTTGGTGAAGTCCTGGTTGCAGCAGCGCTCCCCGCTGGGACAGACCTGAGGGTGGCACTCGTACAGCAGCATGCGGTTCAGACACTCCGACTCGAAGCCGCAAGGCCGCTCGTCCGTCGGCTTGCAGTTACACTTGGGGATCTCGGAGATGTCGGCCGTGTAGACCTGGACTTTACCGCACGGCTTGTTGACCTGGAGGAGAGAAAAACCAGAAACATGAAACATCAATAAGAGAAGAGTTGATTTTCAAAATGCTATAAAAGTAACATTAAATCAGTTCAGCAGAAAATCCATTCATTATCTATAAAACAAGGTTTATCTGGTGTGCAGAGTTTATCATCTTGTCAACCAACAACAAGCAGCTCTCAGTAGAGGTGATGTTTGTTTATATCTGCAAAAATGAGTCAGCAGAGAAAAACCAAAATGAAAACAGATGTGTTGAAAATCCACCTTGATGAATTTGTAGGGCGGTGGCTTCCGGTTGTTCTCTTGTGCTTCCTTGGCTTCTCGTTTCATTTTGATCTCCTTGAATCGAGCCTCGGCCTCCAGCAGAGCTGTGGAGAAAGAGATCGTTAACGTTAAAGTTTTCTATCCATGAAAGATTATTCTTAACTTAAAAATTATTCTTAAATAATGTGCTGGGACTGAAAAAAAAACTACATTCCTTTTAGACACTTTAGTCTAATGTCATTGCACTTTTGTGTGTTAAACTGTTCCAACACCCTGATATTGTCAAATTAATATTCCATAATTCAAAGTGCATTATTGCCTTTCAAGCACTGGATCACATTCTCTTTTCATTTTCCTACATTCAAGAGTTACTGGGCCAAAACTGCAAATCTAAGCATCCATTCAAAGCCCTGTGTTTCGTCTGCATAGCAATTAAGCGAAGGTGTAATTTCAGTTTTGTTTCCACGTTTCATTGTTTTAATCCCAGTTATGTTTATGCTGCCAGTTGCAGTGCAAAAAGCAGTCTGATTTATATAATTTATTATAAAAATCACATTAATATTAAAATTCAAGTCTACAACGTTGGTTTAATTTATCTTTATTCCCATCTAAACATAATTTTAACTTCAGATATTGGTGCTCCTGTCAGCTTTAGTGCTACACCTACAAACATTAAGACTTAATGAAGGACTTAGTCCAGATCTTCACCGTTCTTGAAGACTTTGCCAATCCCGGTCCTCTGGTGTTTGCTGCCCCGGTCTCCCTCCATGTACGGGAAAACTCGGCCCTGGTGGGTCCAGAAGTAATCCTTGGAGCCGAAGAAGAAGACGGGGAACTCTCCGATCTCGTGGCGAAGGTGCTGGATGTTGGTGGGGATGTTTCTCGGGTGCTGGATCTCTGCCGGCCACCACCTGAGGACGAGGAGGAGGGGAGGGGGGCGGGGGGTGAAATCAGGTTAGGAAACAGGGACACTGGCCGAATGTTGGCAGATTTTAGCTGTGGTTATTTCATTAACCGAGTATTGCTGAAACATTTATCATTTGAGGTAAAAATCCAAATATTTGTTGGTTACACCTTCACAAATGCTGAGACTTGCTTTTCGCCTTTTCATATGGTTATAAAATTAATACTTCAGGTTTTTTGGCTGCTGATCAGACTAATTGAGCAATTTTAAAATATCACTTTTGTCTCGTAACTAGTGACAGGCATTTGTCATTATATTTAACATTTTATAAATGAAACAATTAATTGAAAATATAAAAGATTAATTGACAATGAAAACAATCATTAGTTTCAGTCCTCCTCACTAGCCACTTTGGCAGCTGACCACACATTGGTAATCTACTTTTAGAAACTTGTTAGACTGGCCAAATAGGGAAATGGCTGGGAACCAGTGACACGTACAAACTCTGCGGCTGTTATCCAAAAACAACAGATTTTCACGATGTTGAAATCCAATAACATGGAAAAATAACTGGAGGAAGGTGAAAGTCTGCATTAGAACCGCTCAAAAATCAAAACATGAGTGATGACACGATCTCACCTGTAGGTTCCCAGTTTGACCCAGATGATGTCTCTGTATCTGGGTTTCTTTCCAGCACGGCAGTCGTTGCAGAACCAGCTCCCATCAGGCATAGCGATGTTGAGGCAGTCAGGGTGAAACGCGGCCGGACAGGACTCGCAGCACAGGAGCTGACCTCCTGCAACACAACAGACCCACGACAATTATGAATGAATTGACGATTCAGGAGCGTGGCAAGCAAGTCCTCATTTACAGGGGTGTAGCATCTAAAAAAGGGAGAATCAACATGGAGCAGAAAACATATTTGACGTTGAGGCACGCATGTTACTTATCAGAATATCTGCTTTCATCCTCGTACCAAAAATGATAATTATTGCCAAAATGCCCCACAGTGAGGGCGATTATCCTCATGCATGTGTTCCAACCTGTTCCACACGTGGTGCTGAAAACCAGCTAATATTAACAAAAAAAAAAACACTGCCATAAAAACACCACCAGCAATTGCGTGGGTGAATATATTAAGTGGATGTATGTGCTAGTTTTTTAATAAATGTGTGTTCAATAAGGCTTTCCAATATCAATACAGAAGATCAGGGTCTAACTCCCACATCGTATTCGATTAAACACACAAGCCTTCAAATACTGGTTAGGATCGGAACTGAAACTTAAAACTCAGGAACTGTAGTACAGAGTTTCCTCTGCAGGTTATACAACAGCGGTGCTTGTGGTTGAGGAGCTCCACACCCGTCCCAGATTAAAGGTCTAGTGCAGGTTACTATGCTAAGAATGAAAACTAAATTTCTGTGAGATCATCTATCACAATTAAAAAAGGATGTCCTGGATTACTACGGCACTTAAACACATCACAGGGAGGGGCTGGACGCACAAGAATCAGATTTTGCTCACGTATCGGATCTTCAAAGCCCACTAGGGAGGAAATCAGGCTGGCATTGTGATCTGTGTTCTCTGTAGTCTGGACACAATCCAGCCACAGAGTGTGTGTACGAGCAACGATGAGAGATGGAGAGGGAGAGCGGGGAAAAGAAATGCATTCGCAGATTTAAATAAATACAACTGCAGGAGTGGTACAAAAGCCATTTGCTGGTCCAGTGTGGATATAGAGGACTGTAATCTTGCAAAATTGCATCTTATACAATCTGACAGCTGACATGACAAGCGTTACCATAGCCACAGTCACCAAAGGAAACAAGCCCATTTAGCCAGAAGCATCATCCAACAGCGGCTCATGTTATTTTTAATACCACATTCACTCTTTTACCGGCCAAATTTGAGCATGAAGAGCCGCCACATGATGGTGTTTACCTGGAAAAGCGGCTCGTACAGCAGACCAGGAAGCTACGATAAAATGTACCAGTAAAGCCTGATAAACTCCCAGTTCCCTTCCTGTTTCTGCTGGCGGGAGAGAAGCGGCGTCCTACCTTTGGAGCAGACGAAGCACCAGCTGACGTTGACGTGGCTGTGGTGGCTGTAGCCCTTCTTGGCGTTGAAGTGGTTGGTGCAGACGATGGCGGTGTTGGTGATCATCTCGCTGCCCGCGGCCACACACAGGTCGCCCACGTGGTACGCTGACGGGCAGCGCAGGCAACGCATCATTCGACCTGCAACGCCGACGGGGAGAGAGAAAGACGGCAGATTAGACAACAAGTGAGTCAGTTTCTGTCTTAAAAAATAAAAGGGATGGATCCAACCTCTAATGAGCCGAAGTACAAATAAATGCTTCATTAAATAACTAATAATTCATTTCATAAATTAACATTACATAAATTAACTAAGTAAACTAAAGCAATAACCCACAATCTATTACAAACTATTATTTTACATTAAGTATGGTAACATCATATTACACCACTGTCTTGCTTTCATGGTCATTTCCTCAAATGTTGAGAATTCAGGAGACTTCCACACACTGACAGAAGTCTTTTAAGGTGAAAAAATAGATTGTGAAGACGAAAAAAAAAAAAGATGAATGCATCTGCACACTTAGCCTCCTTTACAAATAACATTTACTGAGCCGAGGTTTTGGTCAAGAAAGACCTTTTGTGTCCAAAGGCATAAATCTTTCTCCTTCACTTCCTCAAATGTCATCACACTGTCAGTTGCCTCAATGCAGCACTTTGTGTTCTTTGAGTTTCAGGGTCAAGTGTGCATGTCAGTGGTTTGGCTGCAGAACGGAAGGTGCAGGAAAACTATTTCGACTCATAAATCCTCCAAATTCATCCAGCTGGTTTGTTTTGAACGGCATGCTGGTGACTGTAGGGCTCTTACACTTTCACCACGTGAAGACAACAGCTATCAAACAACATAAATACCTCCTCTGATTTTCGCCATTTCAGGAAACTACAAACTATCAGATTTATTCTCCTTATCCTGTTCAGACTTTCCAGACGTCTGCAACCCTGCAATAGTCATTATGGAGAAGTAAGACACTGGAAACCCTCTTGTATCTGATGATGATGCAGTGTTTCCTTTACAGCTACTAAGTTGGACAATTTGTCCCCACAGGTCATCATCGTCAGGTCTTATTACTTTCAGAATAAAAATGGCAAAGATCACTACAGTAAAATTACCCATCAAAATTAGAGTAATTCTTAATCAGCAGCACCTACTGGAACTGGTGAACCCAGAGTACCCCACATCTGTGAAACTATACAGGAAATGGTGATGCGTTGTGTCCGCGGTGCCTCACCCTTGGTGGACTTGGGCTTGGAGCGGTTGCTGTAGTGGCAGCTCAGGCAGGTGTGGAGCGGGCAGCGGAAGCCCTTGTTGTCGAACACGGTGAGGGCGCTGAGGCGGACGCAGGCCTCGTGGTAGAACTTGCCGCAGTGCTGGACGTGGCAGCGGCGCACCTCGCCCTCCGACTGCTTACAGGTGAAACACGAGTGAACGCCTGCAGGAACACAAACAGGAAGAGAATCGTGGTAAAAGCTATGTAAAAAAAACAATAATTACAGTTATACCACCTCTAGTGTCACCACACATCTTTCACTACCACCATCATTAACCTTCACCAACACCAGGATAATCATTGATTAAAATTGTTCCCCTGGAGGGAAATTTTATTTGGAAACTGGGTTTAAAGAAAAGAGACAATTATAACCAAGTGTCTGTGTGGTATGTGATTTGGCAAATATCACTACACAAGACCAGACATGGAGTGTCAGCTGGTAAACTTGCTGCTGAAACTATTTTTGGCGGCGCAGCCTGAACAAAACGACATGTTTAGATGGAAATTAAAGCACCAATGTGATCTAATACTGAGCTAAAATCATGTGATCAGTTGTGCTGTCTTTGTCTTTTCCAGTTCACTGCCTTGTTTCCGTCTGTGTCCGGTCAAATCTTTCAAAATAAAACATTTGGAGGACTGTTTAGCTTGTTGGACATTAGTGATGCAGGGACTGACCTGTGACCCACAGGTCCCATGGGTCAAAGTTTTGAATAATTGCGGGCTGAAACCATTAGCATAATAACAATATAAAGTACAGACACATAATCACTGCTAAATCAGCTCACTTGTCCCACTTCTGACGGCATTGTGCAAAGTTATGCAAGCCCGTTCACGTGGATGCAGGTTTGAATTTTATCAAAATTACCATCATCATGTCAGGCAGCTGCTAATGTGAGCGGTGAACTTGGAGCCGACCTGCACGTTGCTATTGGATACCACATCCATTCAGCTGCCTGTGCTCCTTTTCACTTCACTCACTGTTTTTTTCTCCTTTTTCGCTGCTATTTCTGCTGTCCTGAGGTTACAGTTAGTTTAATCTTCATGTGCTCTCACTAGTGTGGAATGTAAATAAACAATATCAAACCACGTGAGGATAAACAAATGCAGCAGCATGTTCCACTGTGTGTCTAATTCATGCAAGTTTGACTTTGTTGTGAGCAGACCACCGGCCTCTGAAGCCACTCATGTGAATCCATGTGTGCACTCATGCTAATGTGAGGTGCTTTGAACTCAAGAATCCACCTTAAGTTATGTGATTTTGTCATTTAAATGTGCAGAGAAAGTCACTACACTGCCTTGATTCCCACAGGGGCCGCCCATACTAAAATGTTGGCACTTCAACAGAATTTAGCTGAAGTGGAGTTCATGGTAGAGAAAAGTGCCGTATTAATCTCTATGTTAAATAAAACGACTCCTCACCTGTGCTGCATTCCTGACACAGCAGCTTGTCGTCGGGTTTGAACGACTCGCCCAGACAGTGGAGGTGGAACATCCCGCAGCACTGACCCTCACAGGGCACCAGGTCCTCACCGGCCTGCTCACACACCTGTGGGACACACACACACACAGCCAGTCAAAACCATTAAAGGAGATGTATTGGAAATGGAATAATATGGAAAGCAGGGAAACTTTTCATGGGACGTGTGTGGGTAAAAAAAATCCCAGAACAAAAAAAATAAAAGCTGCAAACTCCACCGTATTTTAAGTTCACAGGAAATAAAAAATTTGTTTGCGTCATTCAGCAGTTGTTTTCCATACAAAACTCTTCAATCTGATATCTGCTGGGCTTTAAGATATATCAGCATTACTAAATATTCATGTACAGACTGAATCTGTATTCAGAGGAATAACAAGTACAGTGGAAATAAATTAAATTGCCATTTATCATCCAAAGTCTTTTCAAACCAGATTAAGTGAGCCAGAGTAAAACACTGAAGAGGCCGACTCACCTGGCAGACGAACTCTTTCTTTGCAGCGTTTCGTTCTCCCTTTTTGTTTCCGTCTAAGCTGTCGCTCGGGGACTCGGGACGTCCCTCACTCCCAGAGCCCTGCAGAATATCGGGGGTTTGGTGAGTTTCCAGTCATGCAATAAATAAAAACAATAACCCATGACAATTCTGTAACTGTGTGTGAGCAACGCGTTTAACAATCGCAGGAAATCCATTCATTTCCTATAAGGCAGAATGACCAGCTGCTGTGCGGAGACTCAACAAGCCCGTTGGCCACAGACGAACTTTTCACAGTCACTTCCTGTCAGCAGCCAATTAAAACTACCTGTGATTTTATTTCATGAACAACAGCTCTGCCAGGCAACTGAAAAATGGGCAGGAAACTGATTATAGCCAAAGTTTCCAACAATAAACAGAACGGTTCGCACTCAGGACTTGGATTTGTTGAAAGATGCATTATTTACTCACGGCTGACGGAGTGTTTCTGGCTCTAAAGGCTTCATCAGAAAGACAGTGAAGGCTTTATAGCCCAAAACGCTCTGTCTGCCATGAGTAAATAATACATCTTTCAACAAATCGAAGCCTTGAAGTGCAACCCATTTTGTTTGTTGGATAATTTGAATATCGGATAACGCCTCGATCTGTCATGGCACAGCGGCTTGCAAAATGCTCAGGCAGCCGTTCAAAGCTTCAGTTTTCTAAAATTCTCACATGAAAAACAACAGGAATCAACAACTCATCCATTGCTGCTGTTCACCGTACGACCTGAAGTCATTTTATTGATTGTTTTCTGTTTTATTGTTGGATTAATTGCATCCAATTAGCTATTTGCATCTGATGATTAAAATGATGTATTATTATGAAATGTAATGAAGCAAAATACATGATTCAATCTGTTCAACATTTTAAAGCTGCAGTCTGGTGCAGATGGAGCCTCTCACAGCCGGTCATCACAGAGTAACACATCAGAGTGGATGCACAGTAAGCCATTTCACACTTCTGTCAGGTTTGGGCTTATGATTCATTTTGCACAGTGAAATGCATGTCAGGAGAGGGTGAGCTGAAACCCAGCAACATCACACAAAATTTGATATAAAAATGTTTTTCTCCTCTAAAATCTTAGATAAGGCTTGGCTCTGCAGTTTTTATAAAATTGTTTGTGAAGGCAGAGAAATCTGAATTATTAACAGGGAAAACTAACATATATGATTTCTTATTAAAATGATTTTTACTGACATCACTCGGTTTAATAAACATCATAAAACCGTGTGAATCTGAAGTTCTTTGTATGCAGAGTGTTGATTCTCCTGACCGAGTCAAAAAAGTTACCTTCACATGTGAGAGTGAAGCCACACACCTCTGTTTTTAATCCTCCTGCCTGTTTGATTGACAGCCTTCAGCTGCACCTGCTGTCCTCCTCTAAGCTCATCAGACAGCAGTAGCAGGACTGTTAGCATGGAACTGTTTCATGCTGTTCCTGGACAGAGATCTACCATTTTACCCAGGATTATCTTACCAAAGTAACATCGCTGGACAGTTGTTGGTCTTAACAGAGTCCAGACAACATCGTCCCTACAAGGGGAACTAAAGCCCACCCAGCTCCATTCAAACTCCATTTTATTACACCTCCTGACTTTCAGAAATACTCACATCTTGGTGGATGATGAAGACAGAACTCAAGAATAATAATACACAACAAAATCCAGGTTTTTAACTGGTTTACCATCCCTTTAAAGCGCTCGCCTCTACAAGGCAGGCTTAACACATTCGAACAGAAGATGTGTGAGAAGAACTTTCATATCCTGTTTACTGCACCACGTCCATATTTCTGGGCTTCAGCAAAACCAGAAACCAGGAATTTAGTCTAGCACTCACTGAGGTGTTGACTCAGTGTAATTCGACTTCTTACCTCAGGCTCCGGACAGGGAGAGGACCGCCTCTTCTTGGCCTTGGTGGGCGTGGCCTGGCCGTCTCCGTCCTGTTTCCTCTTCCTCCTACGCTTTGGTTTCTCGGGGACCTGGTCCTCTGTGGATCCTAAAGAGTTTGGATGACAGTTACCAAACTGCTGCAGAGCCGTGGTAAAACAGCTGTGATTCAGTGGGGTCAAAACAAGGTCCAGTAGGGAATCAAAACACTTTGTGGTCTGACTCTGAAACATCAGCTCGCCTGTGAGGTTTGTTCAAGTCGACGGGGTACGAAATGATCCTCAACTTGATTTCAGTTCCTTTAAGAAAGTTCACCAACAGATTTGAGTGATATTCTGTCACAAGTGTTTGATCCAGTCTGATTATTTACTCATTAAGTGTATGGAAGTTTAAATATGGTCATTTTGAGAGAATTTTGCCTTGTTACCAATATAAAAGACTGGCATAGGGACTTCTTTTACATCTTAATACGAGTGTGTTTTAGGATGATGTGCTTTTACAAGTCCGTTCTTTTACATTTGTTAAGCAAAAATTTGCTTAATAACTTGTGGTTTCATGTCTGTATTTTATTTCTCTTTTCCTCCATTTCATTACTGTAAAAATAACCTAAAAATACGAAAAGATGGTTTACCAGAGAGAGCAGCTTTTGACTTTTTCAGTTGCCTCTTCTTTGTTTCCTTAATGTCATTGTCAATTTTCTTTCTTCTTCTCTGCTTTTTCTCTGTGGATCCTTCAGACGTCAGGTCCTGGGAAGGGAAAATATTACTCAGTGCGTGGATGAGAAGAACAGCGAACAAGGAAATGGGTTTCATTCCTGAATGATATGTCTATTTTGAGGAAAATGGACCTATTATTCGATGCTCAGCTTTGCAAAAATACATCTGATCACATCCTGCAATATTACTTTTTCCATAAGGTCTTTACTTAGCAAATGACTTCAGTAATTCTCCATAATGGGTTTTACTTCAATGCCAGCTGCTATTTTGTCAGAGCAGCTGTCAGCTGTCTCTGTTACCTCCTTTTGGAATAAAATTTCTCAGAAGATGGAACCTGTACCGTCATGTCAGAGAAAACTCACCTTCTGCTGCTCGGCATCTTTGCTCATTTTACGCCTCTTTTTAGGCTGCTGATCCTTCTCTGGTGAAGCTTCTGTTAGGGGCCGTTTAGACGTCTTCTTCCGCTCCCTCTTGACTAAAAACAAGAAATATGAAGGTTAGGTGCTAATTTTTTAGATTTAGTTCGTACTTAGGTGACACAAACTGGTTTGAAAAAGAAATGCTGCCAATGTTGAGAGGCAGATTTTAGGGTAAAGGGTAGAAGGTTTCTCCCATCATGTGCAAAGTACCTGACTAGCCTAAGGAGAGAAAAAAAAGACCAAAACGAAAATTCAAAATATCATGCTATTCTTAAAATCTCAGGTTCCTAAATTTTGGTTTGGGAGTATGAGGTGATGTTGTATGACATTAACCGAAAACAGACTCACCTGAAGAATCAGCCTGCAGTTCTTTGTCATCTGTCTTTTTCTTTCGCCTCCTCTTTACTTTATCAACTGCAACAACAACAATCTCAGTTCAAATTAAGCAATTTAACAAAACCACAAATGCGCCAACAAAATTTTAAACAAATCAATGTATCTATTATTATTATGCATTTTGGTAAAGCTTTATAAATTGAGGGGAATAAAATGGCTATAGAACTGTGGTTACAGTTGGCTTTGTCAGTGATAATCTGTGCAAATGGCTTCCTTACTTCTGTGGTGTGGTGAAATTTAGCAAAAAGCATCACATAATCATCAAAACAGAAATGTGGTCCAGCTCTCAGTATTTCTGGGACAGTCAAAACTCCTCATGTCTACCAGGGTGGGAAACTTCTGAATCCACTGGCTACAGTGGCTGATGGATCCCAAAATATCCCAGCCACCACTTCACCAGCCACATGAGACATTTCAAATTTGATCTTCTTAGTGGCCCGTACAGAAGAAAAAAAAA
>OMLF01048046.1:0-19515 GCA_900302615.1 Holocentrus rufus | reverse complement strand
TACAGAAGAAAAAAAAAAATGTACCAGCCACTGCCAGAATCAGCCAACACTTGGCTGATGTCTAGTGTTCATTCGTTTAACTTTCAACCAACCTGAAACTGCTTCTGAAACGTCGCCTGTCGAAGAAACCGTCTTCGATTTCCTTTTCTTCCCAGGGCCTGATGAGATGGCCGTTGCAGAAGCTGATTTCATTTTCGTCCCCATCTTGAGAGGCTGTCGGGGTTTTCTCTTTTTTTTCTGAGGTACAACGGAGTCTGCTAGAGCTGCAGAAGTGGTGGGATCCTACAAAAAAATGTGAAATAAATAAAAAACAAATAATAACAAACCTTAAGTATTTCAGTAACTCATCCAAAGTCAAAAAGCTTATTAGACCTCCACAGAAAAACATGACTAAACTTATCGGATTTTCAATTCATTTTCCAGTCCAAAATTTAACAGTATTATTGATTTCATCACCAAATTAAAAGTTTTGCTTGTCATTAAATGTAATTATGATCGGTCAAAATGTCTGTCACCTAGGCGTATCTCTCTACAGCTGAATTTATTCTTCAGCCACAAAATGTGAGTTGTGCGTGTGGCTCTATAACTAAAGCTTGTATAGGATTAGAAAGCATTTTCAATCATCTTCAGTGTATTTGACTGATAAAACTTTGCAAGACCTGGAAATGATTAAATTCTTTTGCTTGTTCTCCCTTGCAAAAATAATCTGAGCACAAATAAAAAAAGTGATCTCATAGTTTGTTCTGGTTCATACAAAACAGTGTGAGTTGTGCAGACCTGTGAGGCTGGCTGTGGTTGAGGCATCTCTTTGGAAGAACTTGAACCAATCAGTTTCTTCTTCTTCGATGGTGAACCGATTAGCTGGCCTTTGCCCCTTCTTCGCCTTTCCCCTGTTTTGTTGTTTGTTTTGCGTGCTCGTGTCTTCTTCCCTGCTGAAGTGCTGTCTTGGGACAGGAGGCCGGCCGTGGACTCGCTCGCAGGGCCGCCTGGCAGAGTTGGGAGCGTCGGGCTGAGCCGCAACTCCGTTTCCAGGTCTTTCATGCTGCTCTGCTCGGGCCTCAGCTTCTCCATGACGTGGGGGTTCAAGTGCGGCCCGTTGTCGTCGTACACAAACGTGAACCTGGCCATGCGTTCATCCAGCGACATGTTGACGGCCTCCTTGGCCTGAATAATGCCCATGCTCCACTGAGCCTGGAGTTTCCGGGGCACAGAGGGAGCCGTCTGCAGGGCACAGGAAGGAGGGGGGAAACAGAAACAAGTTACAACAGAGGCAATACAACAGTGATGCTCAAATGTTTGGGAGGAGAGGAAGAAGAACAATTAATTTGCTCATATTAGCTTACATGAAATTGACTCATATAGAGGCAGAAAATAAAAGTTGGCTGTATGCACTCAAAACAGGCGATGCATTTAAAGCTAAAGCCCTTCCTTAGGCAGCGTATTATACTTCACTAACGGTATAATATTTTACTTTTGCAAGTCTCCCATCCCGGTTTTGAAAAACACACAGCTCATCATTGCTGGTGACAGGCGTGCAGGAGAAGACTTGGCACACAAAATCTCTTTTAAACGCTGTAAACACAGCTCTCACCGTGACCCAGATGTTTGTCACAGCGCTCCTAAAAATATTATTCCTTCCTGGTTTCTCAATGCTGTGTTTCAGAAAAATGCTTTAGGGGTGAACAGACTGGTTTCCATTACAGTCGGGGTTGTTGTGGAGAAAAACAGCTGAAGTATCCTCCAATAAAATAAATGTGTGGAACAAAAAGCAGAATTCACTCTAGGATATTCCTGTAAAGTCACTCATTTGGAATATTCCCTGACCAATGTATGACCCTGTATTAATTCATTTTAATTTCACAAGTCTTTATAAACATCAGGACACCACATCTTCTATAGGTCAGTATGCAGGGGCTGAGCACAAGAAGACAACAAATTACCTTTTTGTGGACGACGCGGGAGGCTGGCTGTTTGTTGCCCTGGCAGAGCTCCTGGTATTGATCCTCCCCGCTGAAGGACACCATGCTCTTCTCAAAGATGTAGCCTCTCTCAGGGGCGTCTCCAAAATACTGCACATGGTACAGGAGACCCGACCTGCTGTTAGCTGCAGGGACAAATGAGAAGAGGCGAGAAACAATGAGAAACAAAACCAAAAATCAAGGCCCAAATAAGATCATAACTATTGCAGTGTTCATTACAGTCGTGTGCTTCCACATCAATAAAACCACTGAACATTAAATAGATGTATTGACATGCATTTAATTTCCTGTTAGAACACAAATAATGTCACTCTGTTACAACAGAGAAAAAGCGGGAACTGATGTGAAAACTAAAATTACACAACCCCCACAAACACCACTTTGAAAAAAATTACAGACGAAACACTGGTTATGTGTTGTTTCAATTACATGAAGAAACTCACTAGACTATAATTACACAACCACAGCCAAACCAATATACCAGCAGCACAGTTATTACTCGGGTTCAACCTATATGTGTTATTGAAGACTGATACCAGTGTTGTTACTTTGAAGCTGATGGTGGGTAATAATTTGTGCCAATATTCAAGTATTCAGTTTTTCCCCAGTATTGTATTTTTGTCAAACAGCATTTAAACAATCATGTGAGGCCACAACTCTTCATAGAAACAAATAATTTTTTTTTAAGGCTGGCAGATCTTCAAGGCAAGATGGAACCATCAATTCAACAGGATTTACAAAAAAACATGGGTGAACAAGTAGATTCATAGAAAATAAATTTCTCATCAGGTTGTTTTATGTGCCAGTGGTCAGGGAGGAGCCTCCAATAACCTTTGTTGAATGACATGACTGGTCGTTTTCCAAAATTTGATAAAAGCCCAATATCAACCAGAAGTAGAGGCACACAAATTCATCATTCATTAAAACGATGCTTGCAGCAGGCGGTTCACCTTTCTGTTTCTGTTTGACATGTTCGTTGAGCTCAGGGTCTGTGGTCACCATGCAGGGCCACCAGGGGTATCCTGACACTTTGGTCCAAACCACATCTCCAACAGAGAAACGGATCAGCAGAGGAGTCTCTTCTTTAGCCTCTTTCACTTCGGGGACAGGACTGGGCTGCTGGACCGAGAACGAAAAATAAACCTTGAGTCAAGATTCCTACACCCTTTCCATTCCAATCCAATACTTAACCAGACTTAAATTTACACACACCACATTTATCACTATGCTTAACACCTTTGTCCATTAATATTTTAAATATTAATTTGCAAATAGTCTCTTTGCAAGTGTAAATTTGAGTTTTCAGACATTCACACCATACGCTAAGATGTAAATAACATCTACATTGTTCAATATTTCATCCTCACCAAAAAAGATCACGGTATGGCACTTTAGAAAACATCTCTCTCTTCTGTAAAAATATGAACAGAATGCAAACCTTATCGGCTGCTTGGATGCTGTCCTCAACTTGTACAGAGATGTGTGGCAACACAATGATGGCAGAGGAACTGAGGTTTGGTTGAGGTTTTGGTTTGTGAGGTCTTCCCTTCCTTTTCTTTACCTCCTGCCTCTTCTCGGTTTCAGACATAACACCTTCAGCGGCCGTGGCCAAACTGGTCCCATCGGCACTGCATGGCTCAAACGGAGGCTGCTGGACCCCCTGGGGTATCTTCACCTTCAGTTCAGGGTCAGAGTGTGGGGAACATTTGTGGTGGTGGGTGCCATTAGTGGCAGGGGCTTCAGCACCCTTAAGAATGGGTGGCTCAGGGGCGCAGAGCTTGGGCAGCTTGTCTTGCTCCCCATTCAGGACGCGGGAGGTGAGGTCTTTGAGCCTCTCGTGGCTGTGGTTGTTGTGACCGTGGCCACCCATCTTCTGCAGAACGCTGTCTTGTAGTGTGGCGGCTAGCTGGGCAGTGGCTTTGTTCATTAGCAGGGCATGGTCACCACTCATGTCCCCCCGGCCTTTCCGTCCAGCGAGAGACTCCGGCGGCTGCTTCATGCTGATTGGGTTGGCTGGTTCAGGCATTGAAGGCAGGGAGCTACCTCTGCTGTCCATCCCATCAAAACCACCCGGCTCACTGAGCTACAAGACAGGAAACACACATCAACTTCCCATTCCACATAACAACTAATAGCTGACTCCAACTAAAACTATGGATATCCTTTATTCAATTTCTGTAGGTCTTCTTTCAAGTAATTTGTAAAATGGCATTCTAGGATATGAATTCCATGCCCATAATGCCACAGCTTTTACAAAATGGCACTCACTTGCTCCAACGGAGCATGAACACAAAGCTTGGAGGCAACAGACAAAAGTGCACCTGTCATGGAATGTTCTAGCCGCGCAGTTTACATGTTTTTGCTGTGCAAGTCGACTGACTACAGGCCTTAAATAACAATACAGTCTAACAAAAACAATTCTAATATCTCAATGAAATCGAGCCACTGAGAAACTAGATCTATAGGCTGATCACAAAGGATTTAAAACGAGGTCAAGCCGAGCCCGTTCTCGATTACATTCGTGCATGCAAGCAAAAAACACACTGGGCGGATGGAGAACCTCTTACCGCAACGATTTCCAAGTTGGCTTTCTCCTAGCGAAGAACTAGCTAGCTACTAGCTGCAATCTATGGCAAAGCGGTATGGAGAAAGCAGGGAGGCGGACAGAAGGCTCCACCGCATGCAGCGAATGCCCAATGAGTGGGCGGCTAGCTGTGCCGCGTAACCACAGCATCACTGGCTAGAAAAGCCGCGGAAATGTAAGCAGCTGACAAGTCGGTGCAATGCTGATGAGGGTTGGGATAGTTACTGGAATTAAATGAAGGGATCTCATTAAATAAATGTTTGAATTGTTGCCGTATTTTTAGGAGAGCCGTGAGGCACTACGATTAGCTGCAATGTGGCGGCCAGTGAACTGAGCTAACATTTAAAAGTCGCTCCTTCCTCTACAGTGTCTTGCTTTGGCAGCTAGCCACATTAGCCAGAGGTTGCCACACCGTGTCAAACACAAAACGGGCTCTGACTATACTCTGGAGCGGAAGCCACGATGGGGAAAACTCATGGATACCGGTCATAGACACAAGCGGCCAACCGATTTCTACAGCGTACAGTCTTACTCACCCTGTCATTGCTAAAGTCAGCCATTATGCCGCATTCCAGCAAATAGACTAGGCCACCACCCAAAAGCTAAATGGCGTTAACTGACTAGCCACCATAAGCTGCTTCTAGCTGAATACACTAATGAATGAACTGATAGACAGATGACCAGTAGCGGTAATTTGTTTAGACTGTTTCGCCAGTATTTCGCAAATACACTCCAACTGTACGCGCCATGACAGCTCATTCAAAAATGCTAATTGTTCCTAGCTAGCTTTGCTAGCCAAAGCTAGCCTCCGCACCATTGACGCCAAGTCGAATTACACATTTAACGTTAGCATCTGTTAGCTAGCAGCTGACTAGCTTATCACTTGCTAAAATGGTCGGCCGGGCCGAACAAGTGTAGTTACAAAGAGTCATGTCGGTGCGCTTTCCCGGACTTGACAACAAAGTAATGACCGTTTCTTCCAATTACCTGTTGAATTTCTTCTCAGCGATTAAATGGAAAAAATGGCCGTATTCATCCTGTTAAAAGCGAAGGATTTCATTCAAGTCGAATCAAGGCTTGCGGGAAACTCAAACTCTCCTCCCGACCAGCGCGAAAAATACTCACTTCCGATTGGTCGGGAGCTGAGAGAGGATCCAACCGGTCCTTTCAAAAAACCAACCGTAGGAAGTGGAGGACCCGGTGTCTCCCGTTTGTTTTGACAGAATATCATAAATTTATGCCTATTATAGACTCAGCGAATGAAATGTGTTTGCTTGCTTCCTCCAACACTGATGTAAACGGATATCGACTTGTTTTTGATTACCTGAATTGTGTTTTAGTTAACAGCTAACGTATTCTCCGTCACGTAGACCTGTGTGCGTGAACGTAAACAGCTAGCAAACTTTTATACAACTTTTAGACAACACACCCCAAACAGATGCACATTAGATCATCATTGGCAGAGTTTTACCCCAAATAACTTGATCTGACTCTGGTGGAGGTTTGTTAGATCAGATATGAGCCTCCAGAATTTCGTAAGTTAACTATCCACACTGCAGGTGCAAAGGTAGAGAAATAGTTATTGTACAGTCTCTCGATGACTGTGCTACCTGGGCGACATTAAAGTGGTTTTAAAATAAGCTCATTTTGCAGGGAAATCCACGACAGGACCACTTGGTGGCCGCGAACCGAACTACACAAAATCACCAGAGGCCTAGTGGTAGTTACGCATAATAATTATCATTTTTCAGTCTAATATAGGAATATAACGTTAGTTGTAGCCTTGATTGAAAGATTGACTCAAACGCCAAATAGTGCTCCCTTGCAATTTTCTAGACAACAACCGCATAAGTAGAAAACACGACAAATGAATGAGCGTTGAATTTGATTAATCTGATTATCGGACACTGATCACTCAAATTTCAAGTGTCTCGAGACACTTGAAATCTAAAGCACAGATAATCAAAGTGAAACTGTTACGGAATTTGAATGCAGAAGCTAGATGATGCAGTAAATGTCTCTTATTGCATAGCCTGATTACAGAGCACAGGGCCCTACTGCACCAAATGCATCATACATTTAAGTAGGAAGTTGCAGTACCGACAGAAGAAGCCAAGTGGCGTGAAATTTGCTGAAATAATATGGCATACTTCCTGTAAATGCGTGTACTTCAAAATAAAAGTTGAAAGACAGGAATGGCAAGTGGTAATATCATACACGTCAACTATGAATATGGAATCGAGAATTTCATCATAATAAAATCTGAGTCATTTATTAGGATATATTATTATCTATAATTATCTATATATAAATTATTTTCACAAGATGATTAAAATGATTTAAAATAGGCTCTATCAGAAAATACATTCAATTGACCTTCACACTTAGTTGTATACGTCAAATGAAATACTGATAATCAGTGTGATGGTGAGGAACCTGGATAGTTCTAAAAATCATAATAATGAATAGATCGTTTGAAAATCCCATAATACCCACAGAGTAGACATCTCGCTGTGCAGGACAATACAATAAGTATATATGATGTTTCACTTTGTGAGATAAAGAGCACGGAGATCAGACATAATTAGGAATAGATTCATACACATTGGGAACAGCTTGCATTAAGGTCTGGGCAATATATTTATGGATATTACATGGATATCATGACATAAGACCTGATATTTTCTGGGATTTTGGATATCGTAACATTGCGATATGACTCGTCTTTCCCTGTTTTAAAGACTGCATTACAGTTAAAAGATGCAGTTTTCTGAACTCATTAGTCTGTTGTTGTTGCTGTATTCGTTGCCTCTACCTGCTTAGTGTCACATCCACATTATGAATAATTGTTTATCAAAAACATCTCATTGAGTAAATATTTTGTGAAAGTACAAATAGTCATTCGAGGTATACGTTAAAAAATAATGTGATGTTTCATTTTGTGCATGTACCTCTGCCCTACTTGCACCCTCTCAATCCACCAAGTCCAGTAATTAAACAGAAACTGCAGTTGATCTCCTTAGTAATTAATTTATTGATTGGATACAAGGCAAACGATATTCAGTCATGGTGGTTTTATTAAATCCCAATTAACATCAATTCCGAAAGAGGGACTATTATTTTAGAAATAACAGGCCGGAAGTTTCCCCTTTCTCAACAGTTTCACCAGCCTCCAGTCCGACGTCACTAGAGAGCTGTGGCCTGACCGGCAGCTAGCTGTCATCCGCGGAGAAGGGCAGGACATGGGGCTACAAGTTATTCAGTTATACAGTTATGTTCGTGTTGTAGCTTGTTAGGAACGTACAAGGACGTTGTCGTTGTCTGTGTAACCCGTTACCCACCCGTTTACCCTCTCACCCGTTTTGCGGTCCGTCTGTTTCGACATCTTTACCGTAGGGAGGCTAGCTAACCGGCTAGCCAGCTAGTAAGTGCATCTGTTAACACAGCGGGTTGTGACAGAAAGCCTCCGCATGGCGTTAATCCTGTTTACGAGATCTCGCGCACCTTTAATGAAAACATCCAGATCATTAAAGAGCGAATTCAGAAAAGGCAAAGGTAAGTGTTAACGTTGTTTTGTTATTGTACATCTGTTTATACAAGGCGAGGAGGAGAGGCCAGCAGTTAAGTTAGCCGGTAACATTAGCATCTAGTAGAATCAGGTATTTTCGTCTGGGCAGGTGGTTTTTGGCTTCAGGAAGATGGTGGCTTGCGATGATGACGCGGTGTATCATGATTCCCCTTTTGGCCATTAGCACATGATAACTGGTAATAATGTGTCAGACAGCCCCTGTCATCCGATCATTTGAGTTACAATTCAGTAGCCACTTATTATGCTGTAGTGTCATGGTTTGTCTGAGTAGTAACGCATGTGTAAATGTGCACCTTGGGAATCTAGGCGCCTCAAATAGAGAACAGCGATGTGATTTAAGCTCAGCTTTATTTGAGAACACAGGTTTAGATACTCAGCTGGCGAGCGCCCAATCTCTCACCGCAACCTGAGATGACACGGCCCGACTCGGGTCAGGGTGAAGACAGACAGGCTCGCTCCTCTTTTACCAGATTTATACCTTAGGGAGACACGTTTCGGAAAAACAGATCTGAACATGACTAGAACTATGTTTTGGCTACATAATGTGCTCATTTGGTTAAGTAAACCCAAACCATGGCTAATAGATAGTCTTCTCTGGTAGTGCCCTTTTGTGTCTGGTTCATTTGTGTTGTTGCTGTTTGGAGAAGTTACAAAATGTGCAAACACTGAAGTGGAATGTTTTGTCTAGTACCTTCTTGATGCATGGAGTGGTGACATTTCTAAAGCAGCACTGTGATCATTCTGTGGCTTTACATGCACTGCCCAAACACACACCAGATTTAATCCATCTTCATTTGTCCCTGTGTCGTCAGAGGGGTGCTCACGTTTTTTACTCTGACTGATCACACCAGTACTGTAAGGAGCTGCTGCAGATTAGGTCTTGGTTACTGTGTTGGCTCCATGGTAACATAAACAAATTGAAGTGTAATGATAACAGAGCGGTCTTGACCTGAACATCAAGCAAACTGATTGTGGCTTCTTGTGTTATTTCCAGACTAACACAGTAATCTCAGTTTATAAGTGTGTAATCAGGATGCACATAAAACCAGCTCCTTTACAACTGTCTTAGACATTGATGTTAAATTGCTGGTTACATTTTTGTTTAACGTGAAGCTATTTTACGTTCATTACTGAACTGCTTCAAGGACATAAGAGGAATGCAGCTGAGTAGATGATTTTATATATCTGCAGTGATGGTATGTTCCCTGTGCTGAGAGGCTGGGCATATAAATAGATTGGGGGGAGTGGGGATTTGTGTGTCTGGTAGACGGGAGATCATGCTTTTTGGCTGAAGGCCCGGATAGTCAGACAAATTGCAGGTTATGCATGAGGAAAGGTCAGAACCTCTTGTAACTTCACCTCAGCCAGACTGTTCCACTGGCACTGAGCAGTGGTCACAGCATCATTCCCCAGTCTGTACTGGCCTCTGTGTTGACATGAGTGCTGGTACATGCACATAGCGTTACGGACACACGCTGGTATCATGGTTGGGGTCATATTCATCATAAGCTGTTCCTATGCATCATCATATCATGTTCACAAATATGTAGGGGTGGTTTACAGTTTACAGTTTTCTTCCATACATGATGCTGGGCTCACTGTACAAATGTGGTCTATAAGTTTGTTTAAGGCATGAACTTGTGACTAATTTGTGTCCGTTTATAAATTTATATTTACACTCAGGTGTTCCGTATGTGATTTTGAGATCAGTGATATTGCAATACATATTTTGTCTTAATGATGCACATTAGGGCTGTTGAATAAATTTAATATGAATAAATGTGATATTCACCATATTAACTTAAACAGACTGTAAACCTAACAGTAAATTGATAAGTATTCATAGCATTCAGGCTAGGATTGGTATATTCATACACGTCATGTCTGGGCTTCAAATAATTAAATGAAGTTTATTTTGGTTACAGTTCCAACATGCAGTTTCCATGCACCAGCTGTTAAACATAACATTGAAATATCCAGGAGAGTATTGGAATATAAATAAGCATGTAAACATGCTTAACGCTTAGTGGCAGGTATTCAAACATCATTAGAATACTAGTTTACAATGCTGGTCCAGGTCACTCTAATTCTACGTTATGTCCTGCATATGAGTTAACATGAGTTTTGGAAATGAGTGCACGTTATGAGGACAGTAGAGCAAATAGACATTTGTGGCTCAAAGGCTGAGATGCTGGCGGCTGGAAGGTTGCCTGTTGCAATCCTCGGTTTGGTGGGGGAAAGTAAATGACAAACACATCTTTAAATAACTTCTGTCGAGGTGAGCTTGGTGGTAAAACATATTGTCTTCAGTGGAGCTGCTCAGTGCAGCAGAGGATTGTGTTTGTACTGGTTACTGTATGAATGGCAGCAGCACGCTGCTGACAAAGAGCATAGTGCATGCTCAGTCAGCCTACTCTAGATAAATACAAATTTTCTAAAATGACCTTTGACTTCATGTCCACAGCAATAGCATGTGTGCAAGAGCCGCTCTATCAGCACTCTGTGCTGATCCAACAAGTGAACATTGACCAATGTTGCAGTCCTTTATCATATCCTGGCAGAGTGGATGTGTAGTTATGTTCGGGGCTACCCTGGCAGGTCGGTGGGCAGTGATAAAGATTAGCAGCACTATCTCCTGCCGCATCAATAAACCACTGCAAAAACAATAAAGTTTTAGTGATGGTGACTTGACGGTACACGTGCAAGAGCCTTAACACAGGTGCATTCTCAGTAGAGTGTTAAGGGTGCGTTCACACCAAGCATATTTGGAGCATTTACTCTTAAAGTTCAGTTTGTTTGGACAGGTGACAATGGTGTCGTTTGAACTCTGGTGGCGGCAAATAACTGCACCGAAACACCTGAAAGTGCAGATCTCATTTCTTTTATAAACAAACTGTACTGTGGTTTGTCAGGAGTGACAACACAATCTGAACCAACTACGAAACGACCTCAAAATACAAGGGTTTGTAAGTACCAGGAAATGGATTTTGACATCTGGTAGCCAGCAGTCACTTTTGCTTTGAACCAAGGGTAGGCTGATGAGATGGCAGGTTTACTCTGTCCAGTTAATGAGCTACTTTTTAGTCCATACCTGTGACTTTTGTTTATGAGCCCCAGTTCTCTTCCAAGTGTGAGCCAAAATCAACTGCATACAAAACAGAAACGAAGGAATCTTTTCCACATTGTCCAAATAACCAAAGAAAACAAAATGAAGTGCGTAAATGTAGACGAGTGTAAGTCTAATGTGCTGTGTGGATATAGATCGCTGTTGGTTTCCGAACACACTAATTTGCTGTTTAGTCTCCTGGCGGGGCTGCAGGCCTAATTCAATGAAACCTCTGTGATGGATTGCATCCACTTGATAAACCAATTACACACCCCATCCAACCTCCATTTCCCTTGTCCTCTACGATCCAAGCCTCCATTCTAGGAGCTTGCCCTATTTTGATAACACAAGGAATAGTTACATCAGATCCTGGATGGCACACAGCATTAGGTAATTACTTGTTGTGGAAGAAAATGAGATCTGTTCTGAGATGGTTGAGACCAAATGTAACAAGTGTTGTGTCCTAATTCAACCCCATTGTGAGAGCACTTAAAAGAAAAGTCACATATAGCCCCAGGCTGCTGTTTTGTGATAAACTGCTTCCATAGTGCTTGGAGAATCATTGCTAGACTGCAGTTTTAGGGTCAGACGGCTGCAGTCTGCGGGTTTAGCATGCCTCAGTGGCTGCCTGTTAGCTATAACAGGCTTGTAGTTAAGACCACCTTAATTATGTCCAAGTCAATTTCTGTGCCAGGTCCAATCAAATTCAAGTCAAGACCAGGTCCAAAGGGGAGCAAGCCCAAATACAGGCTGAGACCACAGTAAGCAAAGTCCTATTTGAGACCAAAACGCAGGAAACACAGCATGCCTGTGCAAATGTGTAATAAATCCCTTCATTTTTTTGCACTACTGAAATAAATTAAGGTGGCCCACCTCGCTGTAACCTCTGGCACCCGCTATAGATTTCCGGGTGCACTGAGCCGGGACACGGAGCTTCTGTCCAGACCAGCAGGTGCAGCTGCTCGTTTATCCCCACAGCTGCTACCCTCCTGAACTCTGGGGAAAGGAGGAGGCCGTTTTAGCCTGGCGATGGTGCCAATGATGCTGATGATAATGATGTTTACGATGGTTGTTATGTTTGTGGCTGCCATGCTGCTGTTGGTGGGCTGGGCTGTTCGTAATATAT
The DNA here is from genome assembly GCA_900302615.1 of Holocentrus rufus. NCBI lineage: Eukaryota > Metazoa > Chordata > Actinopteri > Holocentriformes > Holocentridae > Holocentrus > Holocentrus rufus. Next base: position 7,131 of record OMLF01048046.1, on the reverse strand, counting down.
TTATATGTCTATTACTGTAACTGTTACATTAGACCATTGCCCCCAGTGTTTCTATATTATTGTTATTGTTGTGATTCATGTGTTTTCATTGGGTGTTTTTATGTGCACTTGTGCTGCACAACCAGCTGTCCTCCAAGGGCAAATAAATTTGACACAAACAAGTGGGAAAAAAAATGTATCTGAAACTGTTTAGATTCGTGGGGAAAAACATGAGTCAGCATGCAACAGTGGCAGAGCGCAAGATAAGTTATAGGCAGATAGAAACAAGACGTCAGCAAAGTGGTCTAGATACTGGACTCAGTTGCGAGACTGGAGTGGAGGCGGTCTTGCACTAGGACTGTAGGACACTGAGCTGGCAGAGTACTGTGCGCTCTCAGGCAGGCTGCTGCATGTGAAGACAAGACCAAGCTACCAGCCCTGTAGCCTGGCACTACATGGTTTATGCTCACTTGCCAATCGGTGCGCTTTGTATGTGCTTGACTATTCCAACAAGCTCACTGATTGGCTGTTAAACAAAGGTGGTGTCCATTACTGTGTCTCTTTATTATCTGGCAGACTTGAGAGTTGTATAACTGGGTAATACAAGTTTTGTCAGCTAACCTCTGGTGGTGCATTGCCAAAATAAATATCACATAAATATCACATAAATATCTACAAAGCTGCAAAGAAAGGTAGATGTGGCAGTGTTTCTACATATATATTAAAGCTTCCAATCCTATCATTATTTTCCATTCTTGCCTGTTGATGAGAGGAGGAACACACTGTAACCACGGCAACACCAGTTCATTTATCTCCTGCTAATGCTACAGAGTCCCAGAAGTTACCCTAAGCAAGTCATGACTGTTGCCACATGGACACTCTTGACATGCTGAGTCTTATAGCTTGGCAAGCAAGAAGGTTTATCTTTAGGTTAGTAAGCTTAGCCCATATGTTTGTTGCTCACTTAGATCATTTTGAGGGCAAGGCGGCTTTACTGTGAATGAGCTGCGGTTCTGTGGAGAAGCTAGCGGAGTGTTTCCTCTGTTTTCTGCAGTGGTGCTGCTCCACTGAAAGGAAATTGCCACAATTTGCTGGAGAAGCAGTGAAATTGAATTTATCTCTGTAATTTAAACAAATTATCCCGTGAAACCAAGTATGCATAGTTCTTAGGTTTTATAATGATGTTTTCATGATGGTCTGCCAACATGGTACATGATTGCTTTCTTTCTGTGTCGACACATTCTTATGAACCCATTGACTCAAGAACAATAAATAATAGAAACATCATACTTGCACCTCAGATTCCCTTTATGAAGGAGGTAATCTGATCAGATTTTGCACCACCTAGCCGTGTACACTTACATGTTATTGAGGAAAAACTGATTTTCTCGCAACTATTTCCCTTCTTAATATTTTAAGATAGATGGTCATGTTATGTGAAGACATGTATTCTGACACAGAACTAGTTTGTAATTCATGCATTTATTAGCTTAATGACCGCAGTAGCATCACTGGTTATTTTTAATATGGCTGATACTGGTGGGACATTTAGTGACTGAAGTGCTGATTATGATGACTATTTTTAATCTTTGCAACGACTACCAGACTCATAACTGAAACAGGCATGGATGTGAAACCAAAACTGCAAGTGACCCAAAGCATGAAAGCACAGAGGAGTGTTGGGTACTGTCACAGCCCAGGTGAATGGCAGGAGTTTAGGAAATGGACTGTACTTCCAGGGCTTTCTTTCTGCTGTATGTAACCCGTAGCTACAGTAGCTGAGCACACAGTCACAAAGGTGACACCGTTCCAGTAAACTCTGTGTCCTCCTGACTGGCAGCCCCGGCCTGTCATGTTCTACCCGGCTTTGCTGGATTCAGTCCAGCCGGCCATGTGACAGCCAGAGGAGAGGCGTGTCCAGGCCATCTGTTCAGAGCTGATTGGCTTGCAGTTTTCCTTCACCCCGCCCTCTCTCTGCATGCACGTCACTCTGACAGCTGCCTCGGGGGTTTGGGAGTCACCCTGTGGGCCTCTGTGGGTGTGAATATCCTCCCCTGAGACAGATCCATGTATAGATATTACAGAATAAACTGAAGAATAATGAACTGTATTTGTCTAGCAAAGCTTTTGACAGACAACAAAGCAAATTCATAGATAGGCCTGTCTGCAAAATCTATTTTAATACTTTTCCACCAACTGAATTCAAGTCCTCTTGATGAAGGCTCAAACCAAAACCACTGGATTGGTGTAGTATCATGTGATATGTGCATGACAGGATTAATAAAGTCTGAGAAACTGATGAAAAGCCCTTGTGCCTCCTTGAGGCTTCAGCAGACATTTTCACGAGGTATTGCCTCACCACACCGTCATGGAACAGACCAGGCATGAGTTCATCCTAATCATGTTATTACATAACCCATTAACAGCAGTCTGGGCTGCGGCTGCTAATGTTGTAGCTTGCTCAGGAAAGTCATTAATCAAGGTGCAATGACATATCAGTGCAGCCAGTGCTGTGCTTTCAGATTTATGTTTAGGTTGTGTGTGATCTGTTTTTTGCTGAGTAACAGAAGTTGGAAAAAAAACTGTATGTGGGTGTGGGTGTGTGTGTGGGTCATTCTGTCTGTCTAATGGCACGTTATCAGTACACGGCTGCTCATGTTGTTTGCCTTCCTTTCAGGAAAACTACAAGATGGTGCCTGTTTCAACTGCACTGCGCTCAGACTCTCTGGACAAAAGTAAGCCTTACAAGCTGTTAAAGTCTGAAAATGTCCTAAATAATGTTACCCACACTCATGCCCTTTGAAGGTCTTCCACATAATAAAAAACATTTTACATCTTAAGTGCCATTTTATAAAAGTTCTATTTTGTTGTTTTTGGTTTGTGTTTTGGTCGTGTATTTTTATAATTATAGTTTAAAAGATCTTAAAAGGTCTAACATTTCACTTGATGAAACTTTTGGGAACCCTGTTTCAAAATAACTAAAATGTAGTTTGAAATAAGCCTGGATTTTCTGGTGTGGACAATTCATGACCACACGAAGCCAAGTAAATTTGAAAACACCGTTCTGGTTTTACTGAGCATGTCTACACATGCTCGATATTAGGCCATGACCTAGATCACATCACAGTCCAACAGTAGTGTTTTCAAAAAGCCGTTGATACTAAAACACCAAACCGGATTTTCAAATGTACACACCTTATTTTCGAAAAGCCCTGTCCTTAAGGGTGGAAAACTCCGGCTTAGTGCGGACGAAAGTCCAAAACAGAGAGAAAAAAGCTGATTTTGATTTTTTTTATGTAGTCGGCTTAGTATGGACATGGCATGTGATGTACTGTGACTCATTTTCTAAGAGTAGATGTTATCTACATCTGAACATCTGAAACATCTGAAAAAAGTTTTCAGATGTTTGGTATTTCCTTTTGAACCAAAGCAAAAACCCATTTGATTCCAAACACTGAACTTGAACTTATCTGTCTTTGTCTTTGTCCTGTTTCCCCCTCTAGACTTGATGAGGTGCGACTCGGCAGCTTGGCCCAGGTCTCTTCATTCGGTCCTTCCTTCCACTTGCCAGATGGCTTCGTGGGCCCCTGCCAGAGCGCGGACTCCCAGCGGCTGTACTGCGCTTTTGTGCTGGGGGCCTCCTCTTCAACATACCCCGCAATCACATCAGGGGCCCAGTGGACAATAGCACGGCCGCAGGACATCCCCGGCGTCCGGTGGATACACACCACGAGGCGGAGATGGGACGACTCCAAGGTGGAGAAGTCGCTGCGTTCCCTGAAGGATAAGAACAAGAAGCTGGAGGAAGGAGGGCCGGTGTACAGCCCGACGCTCGACGCCGAGCCCGTCAGGAGGACGCTCAGGCAGCGGGTGGTAGACGAAATCAAACACTACTACCACGGCTTCAGGCTGCTGTGGATCGACACCACCATTGCCGGGCGGATGCTGTGGAGGGTGCTGAACGGACACCCCCTGTCCCGCCGTGAGAGGAGACAGGTGAGGCCTGCAGGGGCCTTCAGGAGCAAAGGAGTGGGGTAGTTTACAAACTGGTCACTCTGGGGACCAACATGAAATTTGCTTTGCTTTAAAGCGCTCTTTTCTCTCTTACTGAGCTGCCCAGGACGACCACAGTCTCCTACCGAGAAAGTTTAGTGTTTAAGATGCCTCAGCATGTTTTAAACAATTTTCTCTTACAATAACTTTGATAGATTTTGGCAACATGATTAATAAAATATGACACTTTCACCAGAAAATAGTTTGACATACAAAGTTTGTGCTTTTATTCAGTGTAACTTGCAGTGTGTACAACTGTAAAATGAATTTAACATTGGCCATACATAACAGTACCAACAACGCAGAGGAAGTCAGTGCTGATGTAATAAATAATCCTGTGTGCTTAGAATGAACATGCCTGATATATATAGAAAAAAAAGGTTAGATAAAACAAAAACAGGGACAAATAGAAAATATTTCTTAAACAAAAGCACCTCTGTGTTTCTGACCCATGTTAGAAACTTTCTAAGAAAGAATTACATATAGGCCAACAATATCCATCTGGCCCTAATACAATTTATTCATGATTTAGCTCTGCTCCCTAATGTTGCTCCTACACTGATTGCATTATTGCAATGAAGATAAAGGGTTAGTGCTCAGTTAACTTTTTTAACCTTGTCATTATGGATCTTTACACATTAATTTAGGCTTTTTGAATGATGCTACTATACACAGGGAGCAGTAGCAAGAGCATGGACTGTGGTGAGCTCAGCACATATATTTAGCACACAAAAGTGAAAGTGCTCACAATTTTCTTGCTGCATCAGTTAGCACGTGTGTTTATTTATATTATTTATAGTTTATTTGAGTGTAATTCCTATATTATAATTACTTTGGGTGATGCCAGACTTCTCAGTCGATCCAAAAAAAAAATTGGCACAAATCAAACTTGACAGGAGTGGAGTTCTCCTGTAGTTTATGAGTCAGTCTGTCCTTCTCTGTGCCAGCAGTGATGACGGAGCACTAAATGACATCAGCTTCTTGTAAATTTTGACTGTAGCTGGTATGTTTACTTATTTTAGAAGTCATTTTAGCAGGTAACCACTCATTGTTTAAAGGTCTGTTTATTGTCTGAAAATTATATTCATTCAGTAAAAGTGGCACATAAACTTTGGGTTCCCCAGCCACAGTTTCCAGTGCATGAAAAAGTTAGTTTTCCACCTGAATGAGCGTTCAAACAGCAGATGACCAGCATGAGCTTAGAGATCACTAATGACCGAACAAGGATTCAAGGAAGACAGCTGAGACTTCCTGTCCTGTCATGTTTAATCTACAGCAACTGAACTTGATGGGATCTATTATAGAAGTTGGCTGCAAACTGATTGTTTACTCACTAGTCACTTAACAGACTGTGCTGCTTCAATAAAACACTTTAAGGGGAAGTGTTACTTGTTGTCTGTTTGATAGGACAACTGCTTCTTAACTTTATCCTCAGCCCACGCTTAAATCAGCAGGAGTTTTACAACATTGATTCAGCAGTAGTGTGTCGCCATCACATAAACAAACCAAAGCTGAAAATGCTACTTAAGCACTAATACAAGCTAACTGCAGCAGAAACACGGTCTAAATTTACATTTTAAGGACTTAGTTTTAAGAAAGACACTCCCGAGTGAATTAATGTCCATGCAGTAGAATAAATAAACATGTATGAATTGCATGCAGTCAAGTAATAAGCCTTTATATACAGTGTGTGTAAAGGACAGACGTGTGTTATATTAATGACATGCACGCTCCTTGTTCTGAATTCAAGGCAGCATGCCATGTTATATTGAGGGAGGCAGTTTGGAGCGAGGCCCAGTTTCTCCACATTGAGCCGATGCAGGTGCTGGGATGCAGGTGACTCTGTGAGGGGCCACAGTTCACGTCACACTGTTGCCGCTTCCCTCAGCGGCGCGGGCATACCAGACGTTACTGGCAAGTTGTGAATGCTCTTTGAGAAGTGAGAAGTATCGGGGCGCTGTGGGTGGACTGGGCCTCTACTGCTCGTGTCTGGGAATCTGTCCACGTGCGAGGACTGCATGTGCGCTGGCTCAGACAACTGGGCACATCCAAAATGCACCCGCCACTTTCACTATTGAACTTAATAGACTCAATAAAGAAGAGAGAAGAAAGGCTGAGAAAGAGGACAGACTCAAAATCACCAGCATTTCAATAATGGATGGGGCCAATTAACCAATTAACTCGCCTAGTCACAGTGTTGATAATTTGATTATTATAATAGTATTTCTCAACAGTATTTTTCAACTAGGGGTTAACCCGACCTCTCATTCCTTTTAGAAGATAAGTTCTGTTGAGTTGTAGCATCAATCTCCGTCTCTACTTCCTGAGAAACTCTTAAAACACAGAGAAAATGGTGCTCACTGTTCACAAAATGAGCATCAACAAGTGGAATGCATGTAAGGAATTTGTCTTTCAGAGGCTTTTTTTTTTTTACAACAGAGTTTCACAACATGTACTGAAGCACACTGACACACCAGAACAACAGGACCCTGCATGCTTTGGCAAGGAATTGTGCAATATGTACAATGAATAATGGAACAAAGAGCTGAAATGCTGTCAAACTGCCATGTCAGTGACATTAATCCCAGGAGTCGATTTTCCATTCATTTTCTCCATTTCATGAGGAAAAATTTTTACCCTTTCAATTAGCTGCAGGATGAATCACTTGCAACTTTCCATTCAGAAAACAAATCAAAACAAAAAGCATGGCTGCATGTTGTTGGCATATTGTTTTTTAATACGTAATGTACCACTCATCCCATAATAATTTAATAGCAGGACTTTGAGATGGAATTTAATAATGCAACTTTTTTGTCATAGGCCTGATTTTCTTCCTCTGACACTCAGTACAGTACTTGCCAATTAGCATTAGATGCTAAACATGCTAACGCTTGTTCAACAATCTGATAGTTCATGATACGTTTGCTTTATTAAATTGTTATGGCTAATAGTTGGAAAATGAATGTGAGTTTTGGTCGTGGATCATCTCTTAAATCAGGATCATAATTTGAATCCTTTTATTTGACGAGTACAACAAATGTGCAGGAATTTGTCTCCGTTGCACTGGTGCACATAGATACATGTATGTATTAAGTCTTC
>OMLF01048045.1:0-16313 GCA_900302615.1 Holocentrus rufus | reverse complement strand
TCCGCGACACAGCCAGCAAGACCGTATGCCCTCAGCTAACGTACAAACATACAAAAAGAAATGTCAAAGTGACATAAAGTTAATAAACTAGCCATTCCAAAACGTCCGGCTGTCACCTTGATTCTCGAACTTGTCCAGGAGTCTCTTCTTGCTCACTTTCTGACTTTAGCTCAAACATGTAGGGTTGCACCACTGTTTTCTCCGGCAGCCATGTTCTCCCAGAATCCTCATCAACAGTTGCTATGGTAGCGCGAAGCCGAACTCGAGTCGGCTCACCCCGTGGAGGAGGGGGCGTGGTCAGCAGTGGCTCATTTGCATTTAAAGCAACAGGCACCAAAACCGAACGTTTTGAACAGAGCTGTTATTATAGCATGTAAGATGAGCTGTAATAACTTAATCTTGTGGAAGTTTTGACCAAAGCATGTCACAGACATTTCATTGAGGAGCCAGGGAACTGTGTTAACTTGTGGAAAAGGGGTATAATATGTCACCTTTAATATGTCTGCAGTTTTGCTTTCATCCACGCACAGAACGGCTTAATTTTTAAGGGTCGTGAAATTGAGGGACCCCGTTTCTAGTGAGTGTTTAATGAAGTTTGAGGGCTTTCACAAATCTGCCTCGCAGATACTTTCACTTTTACCTGCACGCCTCCACGTCTCTCCTCACTGCCTTGGCGATTTCTCTCTATGAATTTGCACACATTTGATTCTTCAGAGATGAAATGTGAGTACAGATGGACCTCCTGGAGCATGCACTGTGGCGAGTATGCCGGAGCATACAGTCCACATGGTCACAAAAATCTGGCTGCACAGCAGACGTCCGCTACCTGTCCGCATGGACATCTGCTGACGCCAGTCGGTGACAAAATTTACGTCACACAGACCCCAGTGGACACTCGCAGACACGCAAAGTATATCAGCCCCCTTAGGCATCAGATTGGTCTCATTTCACCCTGACATCAAATTCCAGTTTCCCATGTGAAACCCCTATCTCTTCTATGCCCTTCATCCCCCACCACCACCTTCTTATGCTGACTTTTTTCTCTTTGTTTTACGTCACATCAATGCGGTTGACTTCACATCTCACACTAATGATACAGGCATACTTAGAGTATCATACTTTCAAGTGTTGGGCCACTGACCAAGGTGCAGTTTTTGACGCCCTAGGAATAAGAACGGGCTGACCAATCAACATCGACAGCCCCTCTAGCTCCTCCCAATACCCCTTTTCGGCTGTAACTTACCAAGGCAGATGATGCACAGAAATTGAAGTAAACAATGTATCGGATTGTGTACCAGTCAAATAGTAGCCAATACTTATACATTAAAATAACCCGGGGTCAGCCCCAATACCGATACTTAGGTTCGGCTTGGGACATCTAAAAAAAAAATTAAAGTAGCGGGTATTATTAAAGTAATCAAAACAATTGAAAAAACTAATGTGGAAACTCACTCACAGGTTAAAAGAGTTCTCTAATGTGCATTTCATTGTCCCAAATCAAAGATGTTTACAAAGATGCTCATTAGTCCACACAAGGAGAACCTACAAGTACCCAAGTTCACACACAGTTATTTTAAGTGATGCTCATTAGTGCATTTCTCATTATATAACAAAGACTTCAGTTACTGCCCTATTCTTCAACATGGGAACTAGTACAACTCTCCAGTGGGATGCATGATTCAGCCGTGGCTGTTTAGCTCTCACTGCACTGTGGCATCAGATTGCCCAGCCTGTCGGCCTGGATTGACACTGGTTTGAGACACAAAGGGGCCAGAAACACAAACCCTCCCATCTCAAACTGTGGCTGAAAGGACTCTGTTCAAAACCTTTGTGTGCAGGAAAAACATCAAAGGGGAAAAGCGGAGCGTGTCTGTTGTAAACCTTTCGCGGGTTGGCCATAGAATTTGTCATGGCAGTTTTGATTCAATGGTAATACTGTATCTCCTTCAGAGTTTGTTGTTCTTTAGAAACCTACCATGCTGTCTTAGGAAGGAATCAGGTGGAAAGAAAATGACTGTGTTTTTATCATTATCAATTTTTCATTTTTGGGGGGGCTTTAAATCTGTTTCGTACCCAAATAAATCTTTCTTTTATTTGCATATATTCTTGTAGCTCCATCTCCTGTTTTGTATATAATTTTTCTACCGTGATTTCCATGAAAGCTATGACTTCATGTCAAGCCGGCAGTATACTTCAAAAAGTGTGAGAAGAAAAGACATAAGAACACCCCGGTGAACATGTCCTGGAACTGTATACTCCGCAGCAACTGCAGTTCTGTTTATCCCACTCCATGCCAGTAGGGTGCGAGTCCCCCGTTGAGAGCCAGCTTGATGCAGGAAACATAGCACCACAACAGAAGAAATTGGTCATTTTTACCAGTTTTACCAGTTTTAACTTTTATGAAAGAAAATATGTATTGTAAAATTGTTTCAAATATTCTGGTAACAAAAAACTCCGCTATGGTCAGGGCTTTATTTGCACAGATCCAGCACTTCTCGTGGTATAAAAACAGTAATTTAATTTTTTTTTCTTCTTCTTATGGGATAATAATCTGGAATTTTTGGGAGTACAAGGGAGGGCCTCGGATTTTTTTTCCTGGTTTATATTCCATTAAAACTCTTCATTTCAACACTTCATTTGGATCTTCCCTAACCAAATTGGTAGTTTGCTCTTGCTTGGACCGCCTCAACCAGAAAAGTGATCCAGTTAGATGTCGTGCTTTGTAAAATGTCACCAAACATTTTGGTGCACTTGCCCATGCAATTTGAAATGTGAAAACAAAACTTTGGTTTTTCTTTGGGAGTTGGGGCAGAGAAATCATCACTGCAGAAAAGTAGCAACTGCATTGAACAGGAAAAACAGTGACCATCAGTCTGCACCCATTCTGGCACCTCCTGATTTACAAATTAAGCCCCGGCTATGATCCTATGATGTCCCATGATATTGCATATGATATTGCAATAGCAAAATGTCAAACACGTAAATGATCTGTTGGATAATTTTAGGGGCAGGAATTAGTACATATTCTAAAACAGTGGCTTGCTCTTTTTCTGTGGAGAGTGTCTGGCTTTAGACACTTCCATGGCTGATGTGAAGTGGAGGTGAAAGTGAGTCATAGAGATCTATTTTGATCAAACCTATACATTGATAGTCTAACCAATTATTTTGGCGTAGGTGTCAATGTTATTGCTGTTTCATTTAATGTATGAGGAAACACTGTGGTGGTAATATTCTTTCTCAGCAACAGTGGCCTTCTTCAGTCACACGTGCCGCATTTGCATGCAGGAGTTTTTACTTGCTTATGCGAGTGAAATGCTCTGACTGCAGAGTCCTGTCCAACAACAAGCTCAGTGACTCTTCCCTCAGAAGTGGATGCTGGCTCAAGATGTGTTTCCAATGGCATTGGACATAGTGAATGAGCGCTGCTTGATGGTGAAATCTGTGCTCTGGTCTCAGCGGTGATGCGACCAGCCATGTGATGTCAGAACCAATCATGGACAGGGGGAGGGATCAGAAGTAGAAAAGACACAAGACACAGTTCAGTTGTGATGTGGTGCACAAAGCACACTGAAAGAACAGAAAACACTGCGTCTTTTGTCTTGCACAACGTCGTTTCACCCTGAAAGCAACCGCACTGAATTCTTGCACACTTGGCACAAATTTAAAATTCTGTGACGTATTGTCTCTTCCTCTTTTATACGTTCCTTGACAAAGCACAGGAAAGAACAGGAAACACCATGTCTTGTGTCTTGCAAGACGTCTTTTCAGCCCGAAAGTTTTACTTGGTTTGAAGTATACTGCCTACTGCCTTGATCTGAAAGAATCTTAATGTTGATACACTTTCTAAACTTTTTTCCTGTACTTTATTTGGAGTGTATGCATTAATGAACTGTGGACATGCAGTATAGCCTTTCAAAAGTGAGAGTGCTTCTCTTCTTAAGTTGTCTTAGTGATACTGGCTTCACTGACTTCTTTATAGAAGTAATATACTAGATACTAGAGAATATACTAGATTGCATTCTGCCATTTGAAATCAAATAAATTCAGCTCATTAGCAGGACATTGGTTGTAAGACATTGAGAACATTGTTCTGTTTGCGATGCATTTTTTTTGTGAAGAAATATTGCCTCTTTAGCTCTATGCAGACAGTGAATGGTCTGTCAGTCTTTGTTACCAAGTGAAGTGCCCTGTTGTCATTGCAAGCTGTGGACAGTTAGCACAGCAACTGAACTCTGTAAAATTCAATTGTAAATGCTGATCATTTCTCTGAGTCATGTTGACTGACATCAGGTCTGCCCACAGACTGCAAGGAATGCCCTGTTGTCTCTATGCATCATTGCAATGAGGATGCTAGCTTGCCGGCTGTTGGTGCTAAGCCACTCTGTTTAAAGGGCGGAGGCATCTTTGCATTCATTGCAGTGTCACTTTAGCATATGTCAAGATCCATGTCATCAGCAAAAAAAAAAAAAAAAAAAAAGAAGAAAGAAAGAAAGAAATATCATTAACTCAGCAAAGGTGATGCAACCACATTTTCATACACTGCCCAGCAGTCCAAAACAGTGTGTTTTTCTTGTAATAGATCTACATGACATATCTGACATACTTTCTCAGCCCACATAAGGGATTCCAGATCCAGCCCCATTTCCGTGTGAAAATAAGTAGAGGTATAAATGATTGCCTCTAAATCTGCCAAACACTAATGGTGATGGTGATTACTATTATTTTTTTCCTTTTAAAGGTTCCTTTATTATACATTTCTTTGAGGTGGATTTTGATGGGGACTGAAGCTATAGCAAAAAAATTCCCAAGCCACAAAATTGCTAGACATACTTAGGTGTTCATGGCATTGTCAAGTGAGGGTATCGTACAAAGGACAGAGCAACATATAGCCTTTGGCTGTTTGCAAAATAGTTCTTAAAAATTTTGTCATTAATTCCTCTACTTCTCTACTACTACTCATTGTCCTGTTGAAAAACAAATGATGGTCCCACTAAGCACAAACCAGATGGGATGGCATGTTGCTGCAGGATGCTGTGGTAGCCATGCTGGTGAAGTGTGCCTTGAATTTTGAATAAATCACCAACAGTGTCACCAACAAAGCACCTTGACACCATCACACCTCCTCCTCCATGCTTCACAGTGGGAACCACACATGTAGAAACCATTCGCTCACCTTTTGTGCTTCTCACAAAGACATGGTGAGTGGAACCAAAAATTTCAAATTTGGACTCATCAGACCAAAGTACAGATTTCCACTGGTCTAATGTCCATTCTTTGTGTTTCTTGGTCCAAGCCATTCTCCTCTTCTTCTTGTTTTTTTTCAGTCGTGGTTTCTTTGCAGCAGCTCAACTATGAAGGCCTGATTCACGCAGTCTCCTCTGAACAGTTGATGTTGAGATGTGTCTGCTACCTTAACTCTGTAAAGCATTTATGTGGGCTCTATTCTGAGGTGCTGTCAATTTACGTTCTCTGAGGCTGGTAACTCAAATGAAATGATCCTCTGCAGCAGAGATAACTCTTGGTCTTCCTTTCCTGGGGTGGTTCTCATGAGAGCCAGTTTCATCATAGCATTTGATGGATTTTGTGACTACACTTGAAGATGCGTTCAAAGTTCGTGAAATTTTCCAGATTGACTGACCTTCATGTCTTAAACTGATGATGGACTGTCATTTCCCTTTACTTAGCTGAGTGGTTCTTGCCATAATATGGACTACAACAGTAACCGAATAAGGCAGGGGCGTCACCATTCTTTACATATTGGGGGGACATAATTTGGTGTGGGGTCTGTGACATTGGTGCCATGCACACTTTTTTTTTTTTTGACATAATGGCAATGTTTCACCAATCCAAATTTACATACAGTGAAATAACTAAATTTTTACCTTTTTTACATCTAAAGGCATATTTAATTTATTACATTTTGTTATTGTTAATACAAAGTACTTAACCAGACTATTGGGGAGAAATTCGACACTATAGGGTCTAATATCCCAAGGCCCATATCATCATACCAAACCCCTGAAGGCTGTGAGTCATTTATCTGACTGACTGACTGGGTTTTACATATCTGAGGTTGGTGTGGAAACCTACATTCATTTTGACTAGAAAATAAGGTTTCACTCAAACCAGCTGTATAAAAGCACAATTCATCACCACATCCATGTGTGTGGTGTTGTTATCTCCTGCCCTGTGAGTTTTCAAGTAGTCCAAATACTCAACAGAATTTGAAATTTATCCACTTTTGAGGGATTACAGGCAGCTTCTAGTCATGTCGGCAATCAGAGCGCGCCAGCAGTGAAGATGTTTTCCCACTTCCGATTTACCAAAATAAAAGTCTCATATGTCGTATAGATTCTCGCTTTTTCATCGTAACATCGAACTGTCACAATGTTGATTTATTTAGTTCACCATGTTGTCCTATTTTAGTTCATATAATCAAATAAACAATATCACTATCAGTGTAGCTGCTGAATACACTGCGTATTTTATTTTGGGTAAAAAGGCAGCTGGAAACTACTTTAATGTCAGCAATTGATGGCAATGGCCAGAATACTATAGTGAGGGAAGCAACACAAGAATTGTCTATTGTACCGCTCTTTCTGTTTCAAAGGAGACGCGACCATAGACTTTAAAAAATTGACATAGCGAGACCCATAGCTACGCGGCTGGTTGTAATATCTTTTTTCAGTTCTTTACTCTCTTGGTTACCTGAACACGTCTAATAGGGCTGGGCAATACATCATATTATATGATATCATGATATCAGTATAATAGACATTGCCTGGGATTTTGGATATCATAACATCTTCTTATGAAATAGGATAAATGTTGTCTTTTCTTGGTTTTAAATCATGCATTATAGTAAAATGATGCAGTTTTCTGAATGTAATAATTGTTTAGCTTTTCGATAATTTACTTATACCTTATTGGTCATCATATCTACATTAATCACTGTTTTTCAATAACCTCATGGTGTAAATACTGTGAAAGAACCAATAATCATCCCTGAAATATCGTGACAGTATCGATCTCAAGGTATTTGGTCAAAAATATCATATCTGATTTTGTCCATATGACCCAGCCCTATACGTCCAGTAGGCAATCTTTCCTCTTCAAAATTCCAATATATGTTAAATGTGTTGAGCTCATCTCACTGTAGTGATTCCTTGCACCTCTTTTCCCCGAATCATATGAAGCTGAAACAACAAGGCACCTCGCGACGGTGCTCACACTCGGCGTCACTGTGTGTCACACACTTCCTTGGTACAAAACAGGGTGTTTCCTCCTCTTTAGTTGAGTCTGTCACTTGATGCGGCTCTGAGAGTCACCATGTCTTTTCTGGACACTCTGCGTTTGTGGGATGAGGCTGTAGCTTGTGTTGAGAGGCAGGAGTTATCTGATGCACTCCAAATTTTTCTGTCTATTCAAGATCCAAACTCCAAAATTTTTTTTAACATTGGCTGTCTCCATCTGATCAACCAAGACCTGGATGCTGCTGAGAAGGTACGTCTGACCCCCGCTGGCCACCACGTAGATAACTAGGCACGCATAACACGCATAAATCTCAGTTAATTTTATAATATTCAAAGTCACAAAAGAAATTGTGTTTAGTTGTTGTTCGATAACTTTAAAATGAAATGCTTGATGTTCCGCTGTGTAAAAGTGCAAGTCATACAGAAAGGAGAAGTTCATTTCTCATTTCCTCTGGAGGACGTTACAACATTCTTCTTCCACTCAGGCGTTTGACTGCAGCATAGGCAAGGATGAACATCTGGCTGTCGCTTTCTTTCAAAGAGGAATCACTTTCTACAAGAAAGAGAGGCAAGAGCCTGTTACGTTTCAGATTTTTCATTTAGAATTCTTTATAATCACTTTGGAAAAAGTGTGCGGCCACAAACCACAAAACTCAAAATACTGATTTTTATTCACTTCGCATGTTTTACTATTTTAGCTGATCAGATACAAAAGGTGGTAACTATTGTCCCTGTGTGAAGGTTTGAGGAGTGTGTTGCTGATTTCCAGCATGCCTTCAAGGAGCTAAGAGGCAACCAGCTGATCGATTACAAAGCTCTTGGTCTCAGATACAAGTTACATGCGTGTGAGGTAAGAATCCGAAACGGCCTGCTGCTGCACAACAGTCCATGGCATGTCCTCTGAGGTTTGAAATCCATTTGGCCATTCAAAGATGGGGATGAAATATTAAGGAATTAGTCCTGTGAATCTGCAGCTGTGGCCATAATTTGTGATGTAAACACGTCACTGCATTAGCAGTTGGAATAACTGAATCAATCCCATCATGTGAGCGCAGCGCTGCCTTCTCATCAGTAGGCAATTTTAGTTTCGTTTTTTCGATCTTATCTCATTTCATTTTTAGACTTGCTTGATAAGAAAACGAGGTCACAACAGTTGCACCTACATTCTCTTCACTGGTTTTAGGTGAGCCTGAAGAAAACTGGCAAACTGTTTGGACTATTCTGTCAGGCCAATATTCTAATGACTGGCCATAGGGAAAAAAATGTGTGAAAGAGGTCTTTTACATTTTCAATATGAAAAACAGGTGTGTCCAGAATAAAATTGGCTGTTATGACTTCATTTAGTATACATGGAAGTGATAGAGTTATAATAATATATCTTATTATTTATTTATTTAAATCAGGTCAATTCGTAGGGCACCAAATCATAACAGAAGTTCTCTCAGGGCACTTTTCATATTGAGCAGGTCTGCTCTTAAGGCTAATTATTCATGCATGCAACACCTCTATCTGCCTGCTTGCAAAATCTCTAGGCTACTCGTGGAATTCTGTTGCCTTTCCCTGGATGTATTTGCATTCTCACCACTCATACATTTTTCGTATGCATGTTTGTGTGCATACGCCTCGTTTATGCATTGGGTGTTTCATTTTATACCAAAATTCTGGCAGGGAAACACTCCTGTTATTCGTGCGACAGAAAACTGTTGTATGCGCACCTCACGGTAGCGCATAATGCGCATCCATTGCGCAAATACGTCCCCTCGCGCAAAATGTGGCCCTCCATGGAAGATGAGGCCCTACGCACAGCGCGTGTTCTGCGTTTAGG
This sequence comes from Holocentrus rufus, assembly GCA_900302615.1. Classification (NCBI taxonomy): domain Eukaryota; kingdom Metazoa; phylum Chordata; class Actinopteri; order Holocentriformes; family Holocentridae; genus Holocentrus; species Holocentrus rufus. The sequence continues at coordinate 7,235 of OMLF01048045.1, read as the reverse complement.
GAAGGGCGGCCCTGATTAAGCCCCTCAATCATTCACATTACTTATTAAGTCAATTCATAGGTTAAATAAACTGAATGGTCTGTGCTTAAGATAATATTAATAACAGAAGATAACAGAAAAAAACAATGAGAATAATGGTGGTAGTATAACTTAACTAGTATAATACAACTTAGTATAATGCTTTTGCTTGGTTTGTGAGATTACTACTACATGATGATGGCTAACGTTAGCAGACACTTTACCACACGCATAACTTCACCCGTTCAGGTTATTTCTACCCCATGGAACCCCAGGAACCTTGTACATCATTTTGTTTAAACGTATGCTGACCTTTTTTAAGTGTAAAGGTAGGCTTAGGTCGCGGGTGAGATAATGTTGCTAGGTAGCGAGAGCTAGCATCATTATTTGTAAGTCGCGTTAGCTCGCTCCCTAGTGGCCTAACGCCACTTTTACACTTACAAAAGGTCGCCATACGTTTAAACAAAAATGGTGTAAAAAATACACAAGTTGCATAGCTAGCATTTTCCAGTTACACTAATACTCACCTTCAGGTCGAGTGGTGCTGCTTTTTCGTTTGCTAATTTCATAGCCATAGGCCAACCAGTTGTGCTCAGTGTAGCTGGATCTGATAGGTTAATGACATCCTTCCATCAGTGTCTTAGCATGCTATTGGTTCAAATGATACAGTAGCCTGAAGTGGTTTTAAAAGTTAGTCTCATGATGTTCAGCAAACATAACCTTTGAAACATTTCATCATGAGTTTATTTTATTTATTTGATGTTTTCTGGGGGTGAGGAGGTGCTTACATACATTTCTTAGATCCTGTTCACTCAATATTTAAAATTTCCCTCAAAAAGAAATGGGACCCTCAGGATTAACAAGGCATGATTTTATTACACACTGGAGAAATCAAGTAGGCCTAAAGATGCCATAGAGCAGGTTGAGAGAGAAGCATCTGCTGGACCTTTAGGGCTTCAGGTGAGGTTCTAAAATGATACTGTGATTAAACATAAGATATGGATTAAGTGGACATTATTAACTTAAATGTAATGTAACCATAGTCTACCTATTCAAAAATTACCTGTTTTGGTCTTAACTCAGTTATATGCTATTATATCAACAGAATGCAAACAAATAATTTCCTAATGTTGATTTATTTCTTCATTAGGAGACACTCAGTGTGAGTGAGTGTGATCCTAAAGCAAGTCAGTGTAGCAGTGTAGATATGTCACCAAAAAAAAAAAAAAAAGAAGGGACATACAAAGCTTTTTTGCCATGCAGAGTGTAAGTAATCAAACTAAGTCAGTAGCCATGTGCCATTTGGTAGCCATCCAGTATCACTAGATTTTTCATTGTGGAAAATAATGTCAACTGTTAGCTATAGTTTTGACTAGCAAACTAAACTTGGCTTCTGTCATGTGCGGGCTACAGTAGCAGTCAGGTTGCTAGCAGTAGTAAACATTAAACAGGTGGAAATTGTAATGTAAATGAAAATGTAAATGTACAGACCCTAAATTGCCTGAGATCAGAGGCTTTCGTTCGCCTTCCAGGCCCCAGTATTTACGATTTCAAGCATTAAAGTACTAAATGTTAAGCATTCTGAGAGTAATTACAAGAGTAATCAACTTTGTTAGGATTGAAAAGACAAAACACAGCTTAAAATTGCAAGGAACTAAATCTGTCTTGGCTCTTTTTAGACGGCATAACGTTACGAAATACACAAAACAAACCATATGACCTGAAAATCTCCTCTCCAGAAATGTGACTGTTTGTTTCTCTCATGCAGATTTAATTTCCCTCTCCTTTTGTCTCTGATGTAGTTGTTAGTCTTTGCTTGTGCATCACTTTTTGTAAGTCACTCTTTTCCTATTTTGTAATTGTAAGGAAGGATTCAAACATGGTACCGTGTTAGGGGGCTGTTATACTTTGCGTGTCCGCGAGGGTCTGCTAGGGTCCGCGTGACGTAAATTTCGTCACCGACTGACGTCAGCAGATGTCCGCGCTGACAGATTTTTGCAAGTATATCGTAGGATATCGTATATCTTAGCAGGGATAATGTAGCAGGGCTGCAGCTAGATACGCCCACCACCACTGCACCACACGCCCACATCACTCCAAGACACGCCCACTCCACGAACACGTCACTTCAAGATACGCCCACCCCACTGAGGTTAAGGTTGGGGCAAGTCATAGATGTGGGCGTCTCTTGAACTAGTACTGCAGCTTCAGCTGGACCCTTCTCGATTTTTGTGACCGCGCGGACTGTACGCTCCGGTACGCTCGCCCCTGCGCATGCTCCAGGAGGTCCATCTGTACTCACATTTCATCTCTGAGGAATAGAGACAATCCAATGTGTGCAAATTCATGGAGAGAAATCGCCCAGGCAGTGGGGAGAGACGAGGAGGCGTGCAGGTAAAAGTGAAAGAATCTGCGTGGCAGACTGAAAGCCACTCAAACCTCATTAAACACTTACTAGAAACGGGATCCCTTAATTTAACTTGACCCTTAAAAATTAAGGCGTTCTGTGCATGGATGGAAGGAAAACTAAGGACACATTAAGGGCTTTGTGTTTCATTGTGGTCGTGGGACACTCTTCTGGTGAAGCGCGTCCCCACGAGACAGCCAAATTCTAGCATAACAGAGCTGCGTGCGCATCCGCTGTCCGCATCCGCACCCCTTTTGACGTATATCAGGCCCTTAACAGGGATCCCTTAATTTAACTTGGCCCTTAAAAATTAAGGCATTCTGGATGAAAGGAAAACTGAGGACATATTAAGGGCTTTGTGTTTCATTGTGAGACACCTCCCTTGCATATACTTTTACCTGCACGCCTCCATGTCCACTACCTGTCCGCGCAGATGTCTGCTGACGTCAGTCGATGACAAATTTATTTCACGTGGACCCTTGCGGACACACAAAGTAGTAAAGAAGTTTTGAAGGGATCCTGTTTGTAGTGAGTGCTTAATGAAGTTTGAATGGCTTTCAGTCTGCCTCACAGATTCTTTCACTTTTACCTGCACGCCTCCACATCTCTTGCCACTGACTGGGCGATTTCTCTCCATGAATTTGCACACATTGGATTTTTCTCTATTCTTCAGAGATGAAATGTGAGTCCAGCAGCATGGGCAGTGGTGAGCGTACCGGAGTGTACAGTCCGCCCGGTCACAAAAATCTGGCTGCACAGCGGACGTCTGCTACCTGTCCACGGAGACATCTGCTGGCATCAGTTGGTGACGAATTTTACGCCATGCAGACCCTAGCGGACCCTCGCGGACACACGGACACTCAAAGTATAACAGCCCCTTAAGTCGGTTACGAAATATACGTCAGGCAGACCCTAGCAGAAATTTAATTGACTTTTTTTTTTTTAAAGGCATACAATATAGTTCAAACATACACACACGAAACACAATAATACATACACATTACGCAAAACTAAGGGTAAAGGAAAATATAGGGAGGAAATTATCCTTCCATAAAAAGGCTCTTCATTCAACAGTCACCTTTGCATCATTTTCAGTTCAGGATGCTCCAGTATTAGTCCTGACAATCCTGAGAGGTCACAAAGGTTGTAAATAAAAGGACAGTCCTCTTAGCTTTAGAGTTCTTAGAATTTTTGATGGTGTCCATATATTCTTGAAAACAGGAAAGAATGGTTTGGAACCATTTAATTTGCACTTGTGGATATAGTATTTTGCAAGTAAAAATAGATTTATTATGAAGTATTTACCGTCATCCACCATCTTGAAATCAAACACCCCAAAGACCCCAAAAACAAAATGAAAAGTTTGCAACTAAATATGTTTAGATAAATTCTAGAATGTCTGACCAAAATTTTTCTGTATGAGAACAATTCCAGAAAAAATATGACACTTTTTCATCTGAATTTTTACAAAAAGAGCAGTTAGGCACGACACAAATGTCCCGTAGGGCTGGGCGATATGGCCCAAAAATCATATCTCTGTATTTTTTCGCCAAATGGCGATACACGATCTATATCTCGGTATTTTTTGTCAAGTGGGAAAGTTCAGTTTTAAGTCAGAACTGCGTGTGAGATGTCACAAACACTTGCCTCAGACAGCGGTTCCCCGATTTCTCAACTGCCATATAAACGGGAACGCTGATTTCAGAAAGAGCTCGTGCGGCCGCGGTGGCACGCAGACGTAGGGGGTGTGTGGGGGTGGGGCTGCACAGAGAGTGTGAAAGAGGAGCAAGAGGAGAGCGACGAACACTCGCACCGTCGCACGGCTTTCTGGAAGAAGTGGATTATGCATTTTAATGCATTTAAATCATATCGATGTAAATGGTATTGTCTCATCCTGTATCTCCTTTGAAAATATATCGATATACCTTAAAAAGTCAATGTACCACACAGCCCTAATGTCCCGTTTATATCTTTTAAGGAAAGATTTTGCTGGGTAGAACCTATGGATTATCTTAAATGTAACTTCTCTCACTTTATTAGTAATGAAATACTTTAGAGCAGTGGTCCCCAACCACCGGGCCACGGTCTGGTACCGGTCCATGTGTCATTTGTTACCGGGCCACAGAGAAAGAAAAACCGTTTATATCATTTCCGTTGTATTGATTATTAGAGTCTGAAAGATGTTTTATTTTGAAATACGACCGCATTCTCTCCCACTTTACATCCGTCTGTGCTTCTTGACACGTAAAGATGCTTGTCTCGGTCACGTGATACGCTACCTTAAAAATAAGTCCGCAAACTAGTGAAAATGAGTAAAAAACAAACGTCTTTGAAGAGCTTCTTTGCAAAGGGGAAAAGGCGTTATGGTGAGTTGTATTTTTCATGCACGCAACATTTGTTTTTATGCCTTTACAATCTTCTAATAGCTGACCCACAAGATTGATATTACTTTGAAACCAATTTTCAAAGAATAAAGATTTATTTTTGTCGAGAATGTCCTTATTATTCCAAATGTAATATCTATGTGGTGAGAAGTTATGTTTAAAGAGGAGCGACCAAAACCTTGGAGTGAGTTTTGAGGGAAGTTGGGCACGGGCACGAGCATGTGTGCCAAATTTTTGTGGGACCCATTCGGGGTCACCACCACACACCAAAGACATTTATTTTCAATGAAAATGTATATATACAGGGCAGGTTTTAGCCTGCTATATTAGGGTGAGCTGGTAGAAATGATAGGTGGCCAGTTTGAGTGGTGGGTTGTCCAGAGGTTAGAGAAGTGGACCAGTACCCGGAAGGTTGCCTATTCAAATCCTGGGCCAGATCGCACAAAAATCTGACATAAGGACAGCTGGTAGCCACAGGGCTGTCAGAGTCATGGTCAGATGCAAGCTCCTGCCATTGTGCCCTTACAGTATGGCTGTGTGTTTGTGTAAGGGCTGTTTGCATGAAGACTGATTTCCCCATGGGGATTAATGAAGTGGTATTCTGTTCCACTCTAATTTATAAAGAACTTGAAGCAGGGAAATTGGGAGGTAGTGTAGCAAGTTTGCTCCTACCCTGTGATTTGAGTCACCCTACCCCATGATTTCAGATATTAACAATCAACTCCATTTCTTTTCAATGGATGAACTTAGTTCTCAAATTAGATTGAAACCTAATCAAGTGAGACTTCTCACCATAGCCAATATTCACAAAATTAACTAAAGGTACTTAAAAGTCTCTGAAAACTGAAAAATGACAAAGACTACTATAAACCACTATAAATCAACTCATCCAGCCCATACTCAAAGTTAAATGTATATACACATATTTATCTGTCAGTCATAGCCATTTATTTATTTATTTTTGTCTGTCTAGTTATCGCATGATGATGAAGGTTGGCTTCAAAAAACGATACATCGCACACTAGCAAGTGTTGTAAGTTGCTTTGGATAAAGTAAGCAAATGGAATGTAATGTAGGTTAAACTATGAGCTTTCACTAGCAGCACAGCACTCATAAACTGACAGAATGGGTAAGCTTTCTAGAAAAGTCAACCTAATTATATCTTTAAAAATTTGGTAGCGTGGTGTCTGTAAGTGTGTTGAACAATAGTAATCATCAATTGGACTTTGGATAGGGGTCTGGTAGACTTAGCTCATTCTCAGTCACATTTTAGATCATATTTTCTTGGGTCTTGGGTCACAGAGTGGAGCCCAGTTAAATGCTCAGTGCACAGGGGGTGTGATGGTGCACATTTCATAATCTGGTGACAAGATGCACCTGCCACATCTGGAAATGAAGAGGGATTGAGATGAATTGGGTGTATTAGGGGCTGGAATTGACACTGAAATCAGATATGCTCTCATCCTTCCCTTAAAGAGTCTGCCACGCGTAACAGGATGGTGTCATTTTGGTGAGAAGTGAGAGAGCGAGCGAGCGAGAGAGAGAATATATCTGTAAACTATTTCTCCCACTTTCTTGTCCTTTTCTTTTATAAATGAATCTGAATAAAATAATTTCAGCATCTAAAACGGCATTATCGCTTTCTCTCGACAAAATAAAGTAAACAATATATTTGCTTATTGCTAACTTCTAAGCTAGCTATATAGATAGATAGATACGTTATTCATCTCCAAGAGAAATTCACAGGACATATCTGTTGAAAGTTTCACAAATGTGTCTTCACTGCACCACCCAGGGCTTGAACCCACAACCTTCAGTACCATAGGCAAGCTCCAAACAGGATGAATTTGTATCCATATGATCTCATTATTCTCTGTGCACCAGGGTGCACAGCAGTTTTGTCCATATGATCATTTAACCACTGCTACATGCGTATTTACACTGTATAAACAATGAGGTGAAATGTTTTTCCATTATGTGAGATTCAAAACCAGGGTTTTATGATATCAGAGATGTGTAATTGGACATGCATCCACCAACAAAAGTGAAGATAAGATAGGTGCGCTGTGCCGTTGACCTGGTGTGAGCAGGCGGGCAATAGCAGGCACAAATCGTGGTCAGTCATGGCACCAAACACTCCCACTACTGTGCCTCTCCTCCTACTTTGGCGCACAGTGCCTCGCCAAAATACCAAATGCGCCCATGCGAGGAGAAACCCACACTGAGCCTCACCAAAATTCCACTGGGCCAGTGACTGGCCGCACTTTGTGCAGGGTGCCTGTATGAAAATATGTCTCTCTGTAGTTGGACGGAGAGCTCTGTGTGTTTGTGCCTGAATAATAATAATAATAATAATATATCTCATTAACATATTATATTATTAGGATATAATATAATGAAAAATAGTAATAATAACATAATTTATT
>OMLF01048044.1:0-27417 GCA_900302615.1 Holocentrus rufus | reverse complement strand
ACAGATCAGGATGGAAGAGGATGAGATGGCTAGACATGAGAGAGAGAGAGAGATGGAGAGAGAGGGAGAGTGAGTGGAACATTTTTTTCCTGGTTATGTTGACTTAAAAACACAGATTTGCCCATCCTCTATCCTGACCGCACCCTTATGAAAATGAAAACAAAAACAACAAAAAAAAAATCCCTATCCAAGCGCTCCATCCTCTCCACTCCATCCTCTTTTTTGTTTTTTTTCCCTTTGTTTCCCTCTCTAAGGGGAGCTGAGGTGATTGCAGCCCTCGGCAGAACGGCTCGCTCACCCATAAGCCATCAATTATACATCCATATTCCACGTCTTCCAGGATCGCTCCCTGTGTAGGGTCAAGGTTGCTACAGCCGTAAGGTGCCAAGGGCTCTTTGCACCCCCACCCTTGCAACTACAATTTCAGTCCCAACCATCATCATGTAACATATAAGTCGGAAAATAAAATTGCCTTTCAGAGGAACAGGTAAGCAGTGTGGATAATTCAATCTAAAAATACAAGAGAAGCTGAGTTTAAAAAAATACCTCACCTTTGCCATCAGTTAAATTTATATTTATTTTGTTGTGCTGGATACAAAGACGGTGCATTTCACTTTATCAGAGCTGCAACAAAGGATAGCTCACGGTGACGCAATGTAAAACGATCCAGTATTGACTTGCTTTCATCTCCTTAAAATATCTAGTAAGGTTATTTATATCTATATAGTTCAGACAAAGGGAATCTTTTTAAATCCTGATTGCATTCATCAAGGATGTCTTATTTGTGGAGAGCAAGGGAAGCGTGACAAGCATGTGCAACTGCTCCCAACCGTCTCTCTCTCTCTCTCTCGCTCTCTCTCTCTCACACACACACACACATTAATTGTCCTATCAGACACATCTGTGTTCCTCACACCTCATCCATCAAATGAATCTAAAAATAATTACAGGCAGACCCAGATTTAAGGCAGGAGCTAACCCATTCAGAATCCTCCAACATTTCAGCACAGCTTTTTTTGACTTGCTGAGCCGAACAGTGCGATTGTTTTTTTTTTTAACGTTGTCGAGTGAGGCATGTTACTGTTTATGGCCTTGCAAACACTTAATCAATGCATGAGACTTATTACTGCCATGAATCAGTGACAGTGCGATGTCTGAATGTGTGGATCCAATCATTAACTCCTCTTCTTTATCCCAAATTAACCGTGATGCTGATATTGTGATTATTACAGCATGAATTTAAGTCAATAATCCTTTTTTTTTCTGAAGACATCCCTAACTGAGGTGACTTGCTGTGCATGGAAATTTGCAATTGTTATTTTAACAAACCTCCCTCTCTTCGCCCTCCCCCGCCTCGCTCCCCTCCTCCATCTATCACCAGTGAGAGGCATTCGGTCCAACAGAGAGTGCAGTAATCAATACCAATGCTTTATGCGTGATACAGGATACACCCCCTAAGTAACAGTTCGAACACCCAGGATCAATAAGCCCATCATAATACAAGCTTCCATGACCGTCAGCCAATGAGAAGTCAGATAAGGTGGTGAAGCTTTCATTTCATGCTGCTTGGAAATATCCCTCGTGAGATTGGGCTTTTATACCCGGGGAAAGCCACAGACATTCAGTTTCAACCCGTCACTAAGTGGGACAGAACGAAATATCAGCCATTAGGCTATGAGACCAAGGGTAATTTGATTTACCTCATGGGGGCAAATCAATCATCTTAATCTGGATCTTGGTTCCTTTGAGGATGCTGCAAGAGGGCCACGCTGTCGCTAGCAGTGCAGCTTTTTCATCTGCACAAGTCAAACAGACAGAAAACACAATAAGATAATCCTAAACTCATTAGTGGCCTAATCACATGGTCCAGACAAGCATGTGCCAGCAAGAGAGACACACTTGCTTTTAATTGTCAAGTTTAAATGTCTACATTACGGATCTAAACAGAAGGGAGGTATAATTCTCTGGCTTCGACACTTTCAGTGCACGATATCTCACTTTGCACATGAGATGGAGAAATTATAGATAGGGGAACTAGAATTAAACTGACTTCTCGATACGCGTTTGGAGTGGGGCACTTTGTGGAGAACTATGGTTTAATTAGCTTAAAACAATGAGAAAGTGAGCAGACTTCACGGAAACCCATTGATTTTGTGACAGGGGCAGCTTTCTGTGTACCAGCCTTGATGGATGCCTCCAGGCGAACAGCTTTATCAGCAGCAAGTCAGGCATAGTCTCTCTGCAACAGAAAACAGGCCCTGGTGCTGTTGCATCTCAATCGCGTTGCTGCATGGTCATATGAGTCATATATCATACCTATCATACTATTTCAATCATTACTACTCTCTGAAGTTGAATATTTGTGTGCATTTTCAGAACGGACTTGCAAAACAAAACTTGTTCATTAAAACTAGCATAAAGTAGCATCTGAATGTATATGGTATTTGTGGAAGGCAGTGGCTTAGCTCGCAAGAAAATTTGTGTTGACGCCGTAGTGCCTGTTCACAATTGGTTGGAGCAGTAATAAAAAAAGTTTGTTGTTTATGTGGGGGAAACATTGCTTTAGCTTGAAAGCAAATTGCTTTGACTTTGTAGAGCTAGCTTATTCCTGGATGTTCGCCTAAGGATAGCATACTTCTAAGCATAAAACTTTACAACATTTATTCTACATCCTCCCAAATGGAGCGTTCACTCCTGCAGTATAAACTGAACTGTGCAATCTTTTATTAAAACCCACACTTCTTTGTGTGTCATCCAAGATCCTTCTGAGACAAATATGAACTGCAGAGCCTTGATCCAGTTCACATGGTGGAATGGCTTGGAAATCCCACATGGCAGTGGCCAGTGTTGACCGTCACATTGCAACCTGATCCTATCACCTAATCCTGGCCAAATCCCCAAGGGTTCCTGTCAATGACTGTGTACCACTGGGATGGAACAAAAACACACGCTTGGTCAGACCAAGCGCTGGAGGAAATGGCGTTGACCCCGCCTTCAAAAATTGCCTCAGAGCCTGGCAGCCCCTTGAGAATACAGAACTCAATTAATTGTACCTTATCTCCACTTAAACATAATATTTAGAGAATGTGAATTCATCAAACGAGAGCTTATCTCTGCTCCACTATGCCTGATTCAAGTCAGTCACAGTCCTGACTAGAGGACTGGCTTGATAAGGAACAGAGAGCAGGAATGCAATGCTGTGCCTATGGTCTGTAATAGTCAAAAATGTGATCACAGTGACGGAGCAGACAGAAAGCCTCGAGGCACAAACACCTGGGGTTTCGTAGGGCCCACCTGCGGCACATTTGTTCTGAAAAACGGAGAGAATGAATGATACTGGTATTTTCAAATTTCATTTCTTCCATCCTGGGTTGACAGACAATTGAGAGCACCTTCAAATGCAAGCTCTTACATATTTGGGTGGTACTTTAGGGTAAATTTTGTCAATAGCTTAAAGCAATAGCCTCATTGAGCGATACATATTTTGACCAAACACCTGTTTGCACGTGCTGAAGGATGAGGCAATAATACCATTACCATCACCATTTCTTTTAAATTGTTTATAAAATAAAATCTACAGTGAAAATTGAGACTGCTTTGAGTGTTTACAGGCAACTACGCACACGCCTATTTGTGCTATAATCCTTTATGGAGAATGGGTTCGTGAAATGTCATTTACTGTGAAGAAAAGGCTACGCATGTACTCTTCTGAAGAGACTAAAAAGAAGTATCCATGGATAACCGGGCTATTTGGAATAGGATGACATAAAAAAAGAGAGAGAGAATTAATCCAATTAAGCTGCAACATCAACCGCCTGAAGTGCATCCCCATGTTTTGATTTTCATTACGGCTGTCCCACTTTGCTGACTGTGCCTTCAAGATACATGTCTGCTACAGTATGACCTTATTGTCACAAGCAGCTCAACTCTTACACAGCGGTTGCAGAGTCCCCAACAAATCATTATGTAATGATGTGCATGTGTTAATGTACCTTTTTAATACCAGCTCCCACTCACCTCTCAGCTTCTTTCTCCTCGGCCCACTCACGCTGTCCCTAACACTCCTCAAAGCCTTCCGTGCATCGAGCAACTCCTTCCGTATCATGGCCCTTGTTTTTAGCGCGTTTCCCTTGTCCCTTGAAATCTACTAGATGGCTTCTTATCCCTGATAGCACTTCTTCTCCAAGTTCATGTTCAAACCCAAGCAAAACAGCAACTCGGATCGCGCTCTTTGCTCACATGAAAAAAAAAAACATGGAAACTTCCTCAAAATGGCTCCATGATGGCTGCTTCCCTCAGCTACATCTTCTCTTGAAGCGCGGTCTTTAAGATGGCTTCTCCTCCAACATAAATTGTGATATCAGCCAGGCCAGGATGTGCGCTCTAAGATGGCTGCTGGACCTCACCGTTCCCAAGCCTTACATTCTGACTTCCTCAGCCCATGTTTCTGTTTCTTGCCCTCTCCCTCTCTTGCCCCCCGTCCTCCCCAACTTTGACTGCCAACTCTGGCGGTCTATTTCGAGTGAGGCATAGTACACCTCCTTCTGTTGTACTGTACTCTCCCTCTGTACCCCCCTGCAGAGAACCTAGCCCCCTGGTTATAGCTGGAGATTACACCCACACACATGCACACACACACACTTAGCAAACACAGACTGCTGCACACAAACTGAACGACCTTTGCTGTCCTGTGTGGGTCACTCTGCTTGCACTGAGAGGCGTTTGGCTACTGCAATACAACATGTTGTAAAGGAGAATTTAAGATAAATATCACAGTTACACATTCAGTGTGGGATAATGAGACAATCGGGGTGGACTGGTTAAAGTGAGGGTGGTATATTTCAAACAGCTTAGTGCTTGTAAACCTTGGAGTTGGGGGTGAAAATGATCTTGCTCGAGTTAAAAATAAAGCTCAGACTGCAGGAATATTTAGAGCAGGCTTGGCAGTGCTAAATGATTGTGATTATTGATCACCACAACTGATACAACTGCCTTTTGCCAAACATTCAATGCTGACATGCTATAGGTTTTGTTTGTTCTGTACAGCAGCGACGATTCAACCCCTCCCGGTTAACTTGTCATTGCACTGACGTATTGTCAGTGCAATGAACAGAGGACTTTCAGGTGATGTAACACACACACTCTGGTGGCCAGCGGAGGTGCATAGCTTTTGGGTGACAACAGCTTTGAACAGCTGATTACATTTATAAACAGCCGCCTCAAAATAATCCAGTACGCATGGAGAATTTCTGTGTAAATGTACAACTGGGAACTGATTACTTCCCCGCTGATGGATCCAGTTAATTTTGTGCTTAGATAATGTCAGCATGTTGGCTCGCTGATCACAGTATTTGGTTAGCATCTGATTTGCATACTAGCTAATCAAGTTTAAGAATGAGTCAGTGGAAAATGCCTTCATGTTAACATAACCATTGATAACATCGCTAAATTAGCCTGCTGGCTATTTAAATTTGCAAATGCTAATGTTTGTTTATGGTAACTGAGTTGACTTACAACTTGTCATGCTTTGGACTACAAACAAAGTCTAAATGCAGTTTCATGTGTCAGTAACTAAACTCTGAAACAATTTTATTCATTAAGCCCTGTGCTGGACTGGCAGCTTACCCAATGCATGCTGGGACAGGCTCCAGCCCCCTACGGGCCTGATTAGGAATACCCAGGTATGGAAAATGGATGGATGTAATATTATCAGATTTTCTCTTAACATCACTGAATGGATTTCCAGCCAGACCACAACCATTTTCCAAGGTATTTTTTTTAAAGTCTCTTTTCTAGCCCAATTATGGAGCCATTATTTGCACCCAGCCAATTCCCCCTGGACCTTCATGATCCCACTATTTGGGGTTGCTGGGAGATTTATAACGCAACTGCAAAGCCTCCAATACTGAACAAGTTGACAGTATTCAACCAACTGAACTGTTCTATTTGGCACCAGTAGGGTCAATATGTGAACACGAGTTCAAGTATCAAGTTTAACTGAGAATCACTACAATAAAGCCAAGGCCACACATACACATACTGCAACAATCACTCCATTCAGAGTAACTGAAGAATGCAAGTTATTTGGAAAAAAATTATACGGCTTTGAAAGAAACATTTATCAGTGTTAAATGCAAAAGTCAAGGGGTCAGGGTGATTTTTGAAGGCAGGGTGTTTTTTGAAAAGAAAAGAAGAAAAAGAGTTACCTAAACTTTAAGGTACAATTTCTCTGCATAGAAATATTAAGTAAATGGCAAATACTTTTAAGGTACCATGATGTCTTCATATTTGTGCGCTTGTATTTTCTTTTAATTTCTTAAAGGGAAAAGTCACATTTTTGAGTCTTAATTGTCTGCTCAACAGCTAATGCACGTTTTGTCAACTTTTGTCAAGTGGCAGATCCACAACTGAGCATGCTCCTGCATATACTTTACCTTAGTAAGTAACTGGTGAGTAACACAAAACATCTTAGATAAATATTTTGTCTTTATGCACCTTAAATGAAGATGCAGAGACGTTTTCCGACATTAGGTTATGAATAACTGCAGGTCGTCTGTGGGACTATTGTGCTACTGTGTCACAATACAACACTGATCTCCTTTTATAAAAATAGAATAAAATACCACAGGTGACTGATGCGCCACTTGTTAGGGAGCTTTCATCAATCTGTAGACTCTGCCTTTAGATGTCTGACAGTATGTTAATCAAAAGCTATACGCCAGAGGGTGACGTCAATAAAGTAGTCTAGACTTGTGACACAGCAGCGGTCTGGTTTCTGGTTGGTCTGATCTCTCAGGCTGATATCTTAAAGAAACAGACGTGCACGCAGTCATGTCTGACTCACTGATCAACGCTGAAAAATTGTTTACAGCCACTTAAAACTCACTGCACATCTACACACATGTGCAGACACACATACACACAGCCCCCTCCAACACACACACACATTCCCCGTCTCTCTTTCATCATGGTGATAGTGATTGAGTGTGACAGTGCCACGTCTTGACCGTGGTGATGCTATAATTATCTGTGATGTCTGCTGGTGCAATAGGAGAAGGGGGCCGACGGCATCCACACATCACTAGAACACCAGCCCTCTGGCCAGCACATACCGCGCCATAAATAACCACAAGGAGAGAAAGAGAGAGAGAGAGAGAGAGAGGGTGAGGGAGGGTGAGGGAGCGAGAAAAGAGGCGAGAGGGAGACAAAGGTCAGAAAGGAAATAAAACTGCTAGGACCCAGAGAACAGGCAAAAGAGAAAAATTGGTAGGGGCAAGAAAATCAATGTTCCATGTTATTTGTGCTGTCTTGCAGCCCTGCTACTGTAGATACATCTAGATAGTAAATCGAATCCAGCTTAAGTCTGGAGAGACAAAAAGAAAAAGAGAGAGAGAGACATAAGAGGGAGACAGAGGTCAGAGTATAAGAGGCAGGGAGGGCAGGAGGAGAAAAGAGAAGAAATATTCGGAGAGAAAGGCAGAAAGTAAGAGAGAGAGAAAGAGAGAGAGAGAGAGAGAGAGAGAGAGAGAGAGAGAGAGAGAGAGAGAGAGAGGTGCCGAGTGATATGACAGCTGGACGATGTGTGCTTAGTCATAGTGTGAGAACTGGTGACATGCCAGCTCAACTGTCAACTTTCCCTACAGGCGAAGGCAATGAACCCATGATCAATTATTCTGTAATCCTATTATCTTGATGCAAACCATAGTTAAGAGTCCTACACACACACACAAAAAAAAACGTGACTCAAACGTATGATCTGAAGCTGATGAGGTGTGGCTATGTGGACGAATGATGTTCTTCTTGAAACAAAATTATTGGAAATCTTAATGGTATCTCAGTGATGAGCCAGCTATGAAAATGAAAAATAAGATCATTTCTGCTCATTAGGTGCTAAACACTGCTGAAAATAACCGCTTGGCAGAATTTCAGTTTTGGATAAATTTTCCAGTGCAGCGGTAACACATGCTCTCATTTGAAATTAATGAACTTGGACGGCAATGCATTCAGGTGGTGCGAAATCTGTGTTACTGATAAGGGGAAAGCTGGTGTTGGGTGCCTATAAAAGGTGGCGTAGCCCTCCCTGGCCTACAAATCAACCTACAAGTCACAAAATCTTAGGCATCTGCATGGGTGTTGTAACAGTGATGCTGATGCTAAGATTATGTCTGGGGTTTGGGTATCACTAAAGCTAAGGCTGCAGCTCAGGGCTCGGCACTGGTGTTAAGGACAGTGCTGAGACTTGGACTGAGCCTGGAAATAAAAAAAAAAATCACCTTAAAACATTTTAATATTGTTGAAAAGGCTACAGGTGATGTGTCTTGCATTCCTGGGTCCATTTGTTTATTGGTGATATAAATAACCAATGCAACATAGATAACATCTGTTTTAGATATTTCTACTGCAGCTACAACAGCAGAAAGATTTTTTAGGTGTCTAAAACATCATCAAAAAACGATTTGGTAACAGTCCCTCAAAGAGGAAGACATTATTTCTAGATTCACTATTTTGCACTGACTCATCACAGAAGATGCAGAGATACCAGTTTCTTCAAGCACAGTAGCCACAGACCAGAATACAAAGCAGCAACAAGACATGTTTTCATTCAGAGGCTCAACTGCAATCAGTGATCACAAACTATCTGGCTAGCTAGCGGCTAGCCGGTAGATTCAGGTGAAAATAGAGCTGAGTTACGCAGCATTACTGGCTCGTGCTAATGCGCCCATATGCCCCGCTCTGATTGAAAGCAACATTTTCATGCCCTCTCTTTGCAGCTTGTTGAAAGCCATTCAAATCAGTAAGTAGCCAAGACAGCTTGAGGGAAAGTGGGTACACTCCACCACAGTATTCAAAGGTAGATTATTTCCTTCACAAAGTTATACTTCTTGAGTCAAATGTGAAGAAGTGCAAAACTTCCAGATTTAATTGCTTGCACTCTGACGACTCCTGTGTGCAAGTTATTCTTTGGCTCTTAAATCAAATATAAAATCCTGTAAATGTGGTGAGACAATTCTTTTTTGCCCCAACTTCACACTTGTTTCAGGAATTTTCTAGTAACATTTCAGTATCATGATCACAAGTTAGAGTAGAGCAAATGGTCCTGGACCCAAGAGAGTTATTGAATCAAACTGGAAACGTAAAATTATCTTACCCCAGCAGCAGTATTTTTTATTTGAGAAAAATAATGAAGATAATGAAATTCAGTGCTAGACTCGGTGACATTTTCTCAGGTGATACTTTTTCAGTGCGACCAGGCAGGTGGCTGCACAGACTGGGGCTGAGCTTATAGGAGTCTGGTAACTGCTCATGCTGAAGTGAATTACTGAGGCCAGAGAGGAGCTGAGCCTTAAAAAAAAAAAAAGCCACAGAAGCCACACTGACAATTGCTATCATTTTCTCTCTGAGGCCGAGGTGAAGGGATAAACTTGGAAAGAAGGGAGAAGATGAGCAACAGAAAGGAAGGTAAAGAATGTCAATGTATCAGTTGAGATAAACGCAGATTTGGACTTCGGCTTAGATTGAGAAGATAAAAGAAATACGAAAAAATGAAAGTGAGAGCTAGTAAGAGGGTGGGGTTACAGTGCCTCTGCTTCTGGATTTTGAAAATTCCCTTTTGGACCAGGTATGGATGGTCAGACTGGTCTTTAGTCAAGTAGTGGTAGTGGTGGTAACATTACAGAGGCTGTCCGTCAACTGGAAGGGCAAGGTTAAGGTCCCTTTACAGGTCTCTCCCTGCTCAAGTGTCTTTGAGCAAGACCACTGAGTCCCTATCAGCTCCAAGGCATGGATCTATAGATAAGCTTGCACTTCATTTTGGAGCCGGGCAAATGAAAAAAGCCACCATAAATCACTACAAAGCAAGATACAAAGTGAGAGAGGAGACAGCCAGTAAGGGTTAATCGAATATGCACAGTGTACTGAGAATGATCCTTTGAGTCAGATGACGAGATAGGGGAGGCAATAGGGGATCAAGTCCTGTTCCTTTACCGCAGCCTCTCAAAAGCCTGATCCATCTCTGTCATGCAGCAGCTTTGCTATGTGAATTTCTGCCGACAGAACTACCACCCTGCATGAGCACAGCTACCCCACCAAAGCTTTCTAATTTTAGAAGCGTTACAGAAGTGTTACAGAACTGCTACAGCTGAGATATATTGCTGGACTGTCTTTTAACACAGAGAAAACCAGATTACTACTCCTGTCCTGAGTCCTTGATATGCAACTTCCAGATCTTGGAGCTTCCGAATCTTGGAAGTTGTAAATCAAATCTCGCAATTTATTCTACCTGTATAATAAACATTTGCAGCTCAGCAATTTAGCTTTAACAATATTTTCAAACAGTTTGACATACCAAAAATGAAACTGTCTGCATCCATTGCAATTTTTATTAGCATTTCAATATTTTAAGAGGAAAAAAAACATATTTGTCTTCTATATTGTGCAGCCCTTTCACACTCTTTACCCACTATGGTCATTCCTGTCAAAAAGATCTCCTTCAAACTGTAATAGCTACCATGTTGTGACCTTTGATCTAACTCAGATTCCCTTTCTGCTCCAAATTTAATATGTACACCATGCTCTAAGTCCCTGCTCTGTCTAGTAAGTGCAAATATGTTAAAGACAACTGAGTTTTGAATGTCTGAGTAGGAAAACAAACTGCTCAGCTTGCTCCAGGAAGTGCTGTTTGCACTCCCTGGAATTTCCAGGATGTGCTTAAACATGGTGGATAATTCCAAATATGTTGTCCATAAGCCTTGACATTCCAGCACTATGCGCTGTTTACCTGCATTACATTAGCTATGTGCAATTTTGATGTTCACAGCCCTGGTCAGCGTAATGTTTTGCTGTTTAAATGTCTTAATTGCAAGGAGATTGGAAGTTTTCCAGGTCATTACTTAGAATTTTCCATGCTTCAGGACTTGTAGTAAATGCAATATATCCTCTGAGCAAAAATGGCAGCCCCACTCACACCAGATGGCCAAAAGAACGGCGTCTTCAGCTCAGCGAAGACAACAATCAGGAATGAGGTCTATGAGGTGATCGGTTCAGCTGTGCAGCTAATAGAAAGCAATGGCATTTGACAGCTCCCCCTCCCCACCAATTTGAGTCTATTTACATGCACAAGCTAATTTTAACCATCTCCAATCCTTCTCAGTAGACATGGGAAACAGTGTTACTGAGTAGTGCTTATAACAGAGAGGCAAGTCTTGGATCTGGTCGTCTGGGTGAGGTGTCATTAAAGGGGATGAGGTTTCATGGGCTCAAATAATAATGACAAAAGGCAGGGTTTATTAGCCTGTCAGCGGTTGGCACCTCTACTGAGAACGTTAATTAGTGTTTGCAGGTTGGAGCCAAGAGAAATACTTTACTGATACACTGATAACAGAATAAACTACCAATTTTATAATAATTTCCATTTGGGTCCATTTGAGTAAAATTTGGGCAATGCCATATTAAATCTAATTTTTTAAATCCCACTGATGCATATTCTGATTGAAGAACTGTCGCTCATTATTGATAAAGTTTAAACGTAAAACTTTGAGTTTCCGTGTGCTTCATGTTTTCTAAAGAGACAGCTAGCTAGATGTAATTACCTTCACCAAGGTCCATAATGGCCAAGACAGCACTGCTGCTCGCCTCCCCCAGCTCATTGGTGGCCACGCAAGTATACAGGCCAGCATCGCTTGTGTGGCAGTCCCGTATCCACAGTCCCCCTGAGTCCTGGGCTTCTGATGGAGGAAGGGTCTCATCGTTGTGGTACCAGACCAATTCAGGCTTTGGAAATCCTGCCACCGACACCCTCAGGCGGATATCGCAACCTGTGCCCACTGCTGCCTTGCGGAGTTTGCGAATGAAAACTGGCGGTGAGGGCTCTTCTGTCAAAGCCCCGGTTTTGGCCCTCTTGGAAGGGATGTTGGGACCAGGCTTGGATCCTGGGCCTTCTGCCATCTTTTTTGTGTTTGTAGATTGGGCTTTACTCATGGTTTTTGACAAGTTATTGAGGGAGGTCTCAAAGTGGCTGCCTTCTAGGGGTGACCTGCAGTTATTTGAGGCTTCTTCTGAAATCCTCCATTCCTTCAGATGTTCCTGGGCTCACAGGGAGTGCAGAGGACTTTTGGCTTGGCCTGAAGCATCTGGGTCTGTGCTGGCCAGATTACAGTAATCAGATTGGCATCAAAGTTATATTGGACATCATACATTTTGACAACAGGCATTGTTTGAAAGTCATGTTGAGATGAGAAAGTTAACTTAACTTTCCCATATGAGTTTAAAAGTATTCAATCGAAGTATGTATACTATATTATACGATTTGATTAATTTAGTATATAAAGTATACTCATCAAAATGACAGTGTACTGAAGTGATATGTCAGAGCATAATTTCAAAAGGTCACTGTGATTTCAGAAAATTCAGTGTTTTGATGTTAATTTGTCTTACATAATCATGTATTGCTTCCTTTGCTTCATATGGTGATTTACAATGTACCAACCCAACAATAATGTCCCATTCAAATTGTTTCCTAAAATAGAATTCAGCAGGAAGAAACGTAACTTACTTCACTTTTGCCCTGAAAGCTGAGAGGAATCCCTTTGGACATCCTTGCAAAGTCCAAGTTAAGGTAACAAGATCCACGGAGCAAAATATTTCATCTCGAATCAATTATTGGAGCCTGGGTCTCTGTGTGTCCTTTGGCGTGCTCAGGCTCTAGGTGTAAGTCCACCCTAGATCATGTAGCATTAGCAGCCACCACCACGGTCCTTTTCAACAGCTCTGTGGTCTGCTTTCATCCTGCTGGAGAGGGGTCAGGAAGAGAGAGAGAGAGAGATTCTTTCTCTCATGCCTTCAATGTCAAACCGCTCAGGGCCTCTGGTCCGTTTGTGCAACCAGCTTTTGTCCACTGTTTGTTTGTTTTTATAATCTATTTTCTTCTTCTAAGCATATTAGCTCCTGTTCTCTATCTCTTCTCTCCCTCCTGTCTCACCCCCTTCATTGACACCCGTCACCCCTTCCCCAGGACTAGGAGACTAGCAACCCCCCCTCCCAAATTTGAAATGACAGCTGCACCACCATGGATAGGTCACATATCTTGGGCTGCCATGTGACCTGTCCATACATACACAAGCTAGCACACCCCCGACTACTTTAGATAATGTTATCAACTGAAATGTGCGTGCGTGTGTGAGAGTGAAAGACAGAGAGAGAGACACAGCGTGTGTGTGAGAGACAGAGATGCTATAAAAAGCATGTCCAAGAATGCAGATAGGACTTAGTGATTCATGCAACTGTAAGGCACTAACATAACAATAGCTACAGTATAATAAAGCAGGTTGAATGTGTTTTAAAAATGAAGCTGCAGCAGGCACAACAGCATTTTTTTTCATTTACATTTAGCACAGTTTAAGTCTTGAATGTTGAATGTTACAATTTGCAGTTTGAGGGTTTATTCCCTCGTTTCATTCTTTGACAAGTGTATAAAATTTTTTTAAAAAACATACATGGATCACAGACCCTCCACCAAGAGCCAGATCCAGAATTTTATGCACCTCACTGCCATGTTTGGTTAAGTGACGTCATGAAAAAAATAAAACAGCAAAGTGCCACGGACACAAATGTTACAGCTCACCGATCAAAATATTGTTTCAAGAGCAGGATTAATCACAGCAACAACTGAAAATGATCTCAGTGGCAACAGCAAAACATTTCCCATGGTTGAATTATTTTTTCCTGTCATTGCTGCTTTGAATGAAAGTCAATCAGCAGAGCAGCCATTCACCGCTATTCATTTAATTTTATATCATGGAAAGTGTTATTTTGGGACCTGTTTAGCTGCACTGTGGAAGTGAATGGGATATACAAATACAGCATTCTGGATTAGAAGTCTAGGGGAGCATGTAGCAACTAATAAGGATATTTCACCACCATGATAACCAAATAATCTCCAACAACACCCAACCAAAGTTCAATTTGCTTTAAGCAACTAAATAAATAAAGTCAACTCAGATCTGCCAGGCGAGCTAAATATTTGATTAGCAATCAGTGGTTCAATTATGTCAAAACGGAGTGTTTTATTATATTACTGTGTATTAAATACCCTTGGTTAAATACCCTGACATCAATCTATTCTACATGTGTTTTTCTATATGCTGCTGTTGTTTGTTTTACATGTGTGAAATGAGGTGGCAAAACATACCTCTGGAATTCAACTGAATTGTTGGATATTTTAAAATACTTGCTTGATCAAGTAGCCTAGCCTTACTGGCATCCTCTTCATTTTGACTCAGTAAACGGCCTGGAAGGGTTGGCAACTACCTGATAAATAAGACACACTGTATTCCTTTCCCCAAGGACTGTATGGTGAAACCTGATGACTCCTCTTCTAAATTGGATTAAACAAATGTATGAAGTCACCCCTCCATGATATCAAGTCTTCTGCCAAAAAAATGATTTAAAATGTTGTTTGCCAGTTGACTGCGCTCTACCTTCTTCTGCTCGAGTGGCCAAGATGCTCTTGACGATACTGACTACCATTGCCTGTTGAGTACAACATTAGGTATTCTGTCTTCAGAGTATAATTATAAGGCTGAAAGAACATTAAAGTTTTTTTTAATCAGAATGTATTACATTTTTTGAAGGTTCCACATTATTCATTCATAGTATATTCATAGTGAGTTTGCACAAATATGAAGTGAAGAATATTGTGCGTCTCAAATGAAAGCAGCATAGCCCATGGGACAATCCTTAACATAGCAGCAGTACCATTTTAGTACCAAAATTAAAAGAATAATTTATACAGTGAGGTGGTTTCCTAACCTTCCATGCACACCAAAAAGCTGCTGCTCTGAAAGTCAACCACGAACCATACTGGTATGATTTTCTGCTCCAATGGGATATTAAAGGAGTTGACAATATGACTGGAAGAGATATTAATACATAACTGTGCTTTCTTTAAGTGCTCATAGTGAGAGATACGTATAAAAGAGAGAAAGGAAGCATCCTGATTAAATCAATTGTTTCATTTTCAGTACTGTGCGAGTTCACATAAAGGTATAGTATGTTATCACAACTCCTATAATGTCTCAATTACTGGCTGGGAACAGGGAAATGTGTTTGCATCTCACTCCTTCTCTTGTGCATGCTCCTCGTCTGTTGGCTGGTGTGTGTGAGGTTTGTGCACGGCTTACCTGCTCTAGAGAAATGTAGGTAATCTTCGTTGGAAGATAAAGATGAACCTCATCTGCATTCATCTGCAAAATATTACTTAGGTCAAATAACAGGGTCACGTTTCTTTTAATGATGTATGTTTCCCTACATGAGTCATATCCTCTAGCCATTCAGGGTTTTTTTTTTCATCTAAAATGGACCATCTCTTTAAATCATACTGTGTTTGGGACTTTTTCAAGACCCAAATTAAAAATTTCAAGGCCTATAGCATGGTAAAAAAAAACACCCGTCACTCAGTCAGATCTCTGCCCTTCTGCCTTCTTCTGAGGGCAGGAGATTGCAGAATTCAAAATGCAATAACATTTCAAGACCAGTCTATGAAAATGATAATCTTTAAGACCTTTTCAAGTCTTTCAATTTGAAAAGACCCACAGAAACCCTGTAAGTGCTGCTCTTGGAGAGTTTGTTTCCTTGGAAAATTATAGGTATTTTTTTTTTAAAAAAGTTATTATAGGCATTTTCCTTTTGGCTTTAGATTCAGATTCATTCAGATTCAGAAAACTTTATTGATCCCCGCAGGGAAATTGCTTTAATTTAAGGTATGACGTGGTGTGTCCTGGTCAACACAGTGAACTGTTTTGTAATGCAGTTTACAAACTCAGATTTTAGATACAAGCTAAGTTATACACACATTATACATTTTTATGCTTATTATTTGAAATTTACCTGTATGCCATCCCCATTTTGCTTCAGACAGTCCCTAAGTCACTGTCTTCTTACTTCGTACCCACAAACTAGCCACTTTCTGCTATACTTCTTCAGCATGAGGCTGTGTGATCACGTCATTTTTGTGTAGCTGAAGGCCATCTGATCCACATGACCTCAGCTGACTTCGGCATGAAAAGCCATGAGATCTGCGCTGCTAGAAACAAGACTGCATCACAGTTCCTCCCACAATGATGTGTCCACCCAACAACTTGTAAGGCATAACTTTTAGTTTGCACTGCTGCACAACAAAGAAAGCTATGTAGTTGATACCCAGCCCTGTGGTGAGCAGGGCTAGGTATCAAAATTCATTACCTTTATGGGACTGACCAAAATGCCTTGCCACTACCAAGTATCATTTGTCATTGTCATTTGGTACCAGTATCGATACCTCAGTTGTCCCTGCAGTAGACACTTCCATTACAGTCAACTGAACGTGCTCCACTGACCACAGAAGATGCACAAAGCTGCTCATGCTCTATTTTTACACCGCTAGTCGATTTGTTTATCTATTTGTCTTCTATGCGTGATTGTGCAGCCACTAGAACAAGTAAAAAACTTCATGTAATTGTGTAATAAACAAGAACAACCTGTTTAAAAATGATCAAAATGAATACTTCACTGTACCAGAGGCAATGCCTGGGGAAGTGCGAAACATCTGAAGACTAATGAGATTTTTTTTAGTGTTTTGTGAGCTAAAAAGAGAAAAGAGAAAATTCAAATTAAAATTAAGATTTATACTAAGAATAAAGGACTCATGTAATTTTCTGTTCCAAAAATGTATTTTTTAAAAGAATTTCATGACTTCACCCTATTTTCAAAAGGAAGTCAATAGAAGTATGGAAGAAAAGTAGAAAAGTAATGTTGGTTACGGAAATTATTTGAACGATACCAAGCAATTCAAACTATGCAAACTTAACCAAATACAACTATATTTTTGTACAGCGGACATCATATGAGGATTGCACCTTTAATATAAAATAGTGGTGCCACTGACTGATGAATTGAATTCTACTATTTTGCATTTTGAAAATTTCAACTGCAGTGTTTTTCCAATTGCTGTATTTTTATTTTTTTAAACACTGCTTTGTACATTTCTCTCCTATACTATCTGAGCCCACCATGAGGTAGCTGAAATGAATGAAGTTTATGAAATAAAGATGGGGGAACCGTGTGATGCTAAAGATCAAAATGCTTTATTTGCTAATATTATAGTGCTCAAAACTGAATAGCACTTCAAAGCAAAAAGTGACACAATCGCCAGGCTCTGTGATGCAGCTGCAACACATTTAAAGCTTGGCGCTCTTCCTTTGATGCTGCCTGACGAAGATATAAAAAAGTATATATAAAAAAAGGATGTAAAAAAGTAGCTTTTGGGTGAAGTATTTGTTTAATAACCTCACAGCCATGAAATGTCCCTTTAATCCTTGTGTCTGTAACAGTATTATGCAGTATTATGCAGTGTGTGACAGGTTGCAATATTCCTCTCGCTGTAATGGCTTGGCGTACTGCAGACTGCCCAAGGCTGAAAAAAAGGATGTTCACATGCCATTATTCACCAGACAACTTCCTCCAAGTCTCCTACATGTGCATCAAGAGAGACCGTGGTGAGGATTGTTTCTCAGAATGTATTTTATATTTCTTCATTGTGATATCTGCACTCATATTATAGGAAGACAAGTTCAAGTCCCAGCTAAACTTTAATTCAGTTTTTTGTCAGAACTGTGCACCATTGTTGCATGCCATGGAGAGGCTGAACGTGTGGTGAGGATACACTTTATTTCTGTCTAAATTTCACACCACTGAGACACATTCCGCTTTTTTTGTATCCTGGTCTATCTGCCTGTAGGCCAAAATATAAGGTAAACTCACGACTGAAGATGAGTCAAAACAAATCAACATCAAGGGCTTCCTTAAAACTTGAAAAAAAACAACAACAAAAAAAAAAAAGACATGAGGATTTACATTGGTAAATCTTGAATGTTGGTCTTTAAACAATGCTGGTTATCATTGTGCAGAATATTAAACTTTTATGGGATTGATAAACAGTTTCAATCTTCATCATTTTGGTAAAATCTTGAGCACATTTGTTGAATTCTTTTTTTAATAGTGCAGTATTTTTTTTTTTAAAAAACATTGAATCACAACTGGTCCCTGCCAATTCTCATCCCCATAGTTTATAATTGTTGTTCTCTCTTGTGAGTACAAAACACCCTTAGTCATGCAAACTCACATCAAGTGTAAGCGTCCAGTGTCATGTGACGCCTGATGACGGTTTGTCGTGTTCTGCAGGAGACGCCAGAGAGGAACGACTGTCCATCATCTGTCTCTGCCTTTCTATTTCTCTCGTTTCCTCTTCCTCCCTTGCCGAACCACAACCGCAGGAATGCTAAATGTAAAGGAAAACACACACACACACACACAGTCCATGTACATCTGTGATTAATTAGGCACCACTTTCCATTTCAAAATAAATGTACCAATGTTTACAACATGTGCATGTGAGTGGGTGAATGGGACTCATGTTGTTTATATCTCACCTGTAACTTCAATAAAGCTTTTTGAGCATTCAAGTCTAGCTGTTGTCATTCACTAAATATGAGGACCATGTGTTAATTAATAATGTAATTAAAAAAACTAAATTCATATAACATTCTGTCAATGTAGTGGCCAATATCCAATATGTAACAAACTCCAAGTATTGAATGATTAAGACATCAGGAAGCCACACAGATGATAAAAATTCATCTGCCATTAGTGTGATGTTTGTTTTCCTCTGTCTGAAATAACAAGTCATTAAAGTTGTTATTCCATTTTATAATACCTGCTTCTGACCACTAGATGCCACCAAAAACTACACTGCTATGCTGACCACCATTTAGGCTGGCAGGAGCTTCAGATTCAGGACAAATTGAGCGTTCTTGTTGAGATTAGAACTGGCTGAGATTGGAGTTGAACAAGGGACAACCTCCCTTTCAGCATCATGGTTTCTGTTGGTTTACAATACAGAAACGTAATCCAAGAATTTATTAAATCCCCTGACGTTCCCTGTCTGGGATATACTAGAAATTCAATAACTTTCCAGAAATTCCGGTGGGAACCCTGTGTTCACTTGTGAGCAGATCCTAGCTGTACCTCTGTGTGTACATCTATTTTGGTTTATCTTGGTGCTGTATGTGAAGAGAAAACCTGATTACATTTACATTTGTCTCTTAATATTTCTAAGGCCACAGAAGTTTGGACAAGTAGATCATAATTGCTCCTTGGGTGCATTTGAACCAGGACTTCCTGTTCAGTTACAGCCACACTCTTAAGGTAAACATTCAATTTACATTATGTGTCCATTATAGTTACTTACGTTAAACTAAGCCTTGAGGAATTAAATGATTGATGTTATGAACCTTAGTTTGTGCGAACAAATGAGGAAGCAGCAGAAACCAACCAAACTGGTATCTCGGTCTTGGTACCTAAGTCTACAAATTGGACTGTTTTTTAAAGACTGATTGCATGCACCTCTAGCATTTTTTTAATTAGTGTGTAAACAGTAAATGCACCTTTTCTCTGCTCCAATTATGATTTTTTTTTCACTACAGTGCCATGGGCAGTGAGCGGAAAATTCATGTCAGTTATTCAGGCCTTAGACACATAACAGCAACATCCTTCCTCTACCCCATATTTTCCTGTTTTGTTTTGACTCCACAAAGCTATATATTAATCCCCCCCCCAAAAAAAACAAAAACAGCTACTGCTTTAAATTCTTTATAGACGTTTTTCAAAAAGAGACAAAAAAAACATTCCATGCCAAAATAAACACAAAGGGCGATGCTTGGATGAATGTAGCATAACGTGATTACATTCAACTTTGCTTTCTTGATTAGTGAAAAATAATCATGTTCACCGCAGGTTCAGTGCCAAGACTAATCCCTATTGAAGTTGCGGTCATATGGGATTAAAACTTTTTTTAGTTTTAAGTGGAGTCTCCATGGTAGTAAGCCATGTGTGTTTGCCAAAATAATGTATGAAGTGAATGCTACAGAATGTGACTTCCACTACTACTAGTTGTACTAGTTCTACAACTGTTAAAACCTCTGCTGAACTCAGTGGAAGTCATTAAATCAAGAAATGTAAAGGTGAGTTGAGGTTTGTTGAAGTGGGGTTGTATGAGGTACTTCTCCACAGTCAGTGTCTTACCTGCAGTAGATGCGGGTCCCCCAGTTTGGAGAAGCGGGCAGGAGAACCGGCACAGAAGCTAAGCAATGTGCTGCTGTGGAGGGGGGCAGAAACAAAACGTATTTTAGCCACCCAAAAAAAATCAATATCAGAACAAGTGCAACATTTATATGTATTATTTATATATGTCCTATATTTAGAATATTTCCACTGCTTTACATTGCTGTCAGACAGACGTTTCTTTTGGCCATATTGAATTCCATATTGGAACTGCCAAAGGCAAAGGCTGTCTGATGGCAATGTAAAGTGGTGAAAATATTCTAAATATTGACATGACAACTGTCCAGAGGTGCAGTTCCTGTTCATTTGACAGTTTGATGTAAATAAAGGTTTGTTCCTATGTTGCAAGAGGGTTACTGATAAGTCATATAAGTGCAGATGTTCATTACTGGACTGTGCCAATGTTTACAAAATTGGTGAAACAAATTATGGTTAACATCATTTAAATGCAGTAGTTAACTTGGCTGCTCAATTTGCATTCTGTGAGAGTGGGCGTATCTTGTTACTGATAACTGTGTGTTGTTCGTGTACTATATTAAGTTTGTCACTGTGGTCCATAATTAAGTCTTACAGGCCTTCGTGACACGCAAGAGAGATGCAGGGATCACATACAAGAGTTGTTGGTATACAGAGATATTATCTTTAGCATAAACATTGTGCTAAGGTGATTTCTAAGTTGCAAGCTCAAATCCCAGTCAGATCTGTGTACCCTCCTCACTTGTGAAGGAGGTGAGATTGGCAAAACTGCACTTTGCAACAGGTGAGGTGGTGCAGTGCTGTTTCTTCCAACTGAGAAATACATCCACAATCAAACCATCCTTCATCTCGTATGAGCACCATCACCAACACCTTTATATCTTTCTGTCTAGACAAGTGCAACTCCCCTCTTCTCAAGAGTCCCTCTCACCCCTCCAGCTCAAACAGATGCCAAACACAGAAACCACATCACTTAAATGAATCCTGGCGGTATCCAAAGCCATGTTTGGGAGCATTTCTCACCATGAATTTAGTGGCATCTTGCAGTCTACAGAATTTGGGGGCGAGCTGTCAACACCACAGCAGAATTGCAAACCTCCTCAGTTCCAAACGGTTGAAGCTTCCTAACACTCACCCTAACCATAACCACAGCCTGGGAGGCAGTGCCGGTTGTCACACCCCTAATTAATACAAAGCAAACTGCAAAGCCTGCTGCAGGGTGTTTGCTGTCATCTGTTGAGGAACCACTGTCAAACAGTCCGACAGACTAAAGCAAGTTTCATAATTTACCACCACAGGCATCACCTCAGGCTGAAGATTATGTTTGTTTTTGTATGTCTTTTAGATCTAAAATATGTTATTTAAATAGGAAATGATAGGAAATAGGATTTTAATCTTATAATAACACTGTAACAGGCCTCTACACATCTTGATTTATTATATAAATTTAGGGAAATTTGCAGGATAGTGCAGTTGTGGTAAAATCTCAGCACCTCAGGAAGATATTTCAGTTACTGTACATTTGAGGTACGTCATGCAAAACAGGTCATCATGTATGCATGTTAACAGTGTATGTTTGCAGAAGGAAGCATATAAAATGATGCACTCGATCAGTATTTGGTCACCAGTGTCTGATACAGCTGACACGATGCTCTCCACTAGACTGACTGCCTTCGCCCGTGAGTACAACCTTGTCTATTCTACTTTTTGGGGGATTTAACTGTAAGAATATGAAAAAAAAATTATATATGAAGAAAAAATAAAGCTGATACTGTGATGAAAAAGCAGTTACAGCCTTGTTTATAACTCAGAGTTCATGGTACAGAAATTGAACAGGTCAAGGAAAACAGACTGTTTTAAACATCTGTCTATTTTAGATATCACAAACATCCTCTCCATGGAAGAAACGGACAAGCAGAACACCTAAACATCTACATACATCTACATAAAGATATTTTGACAAGTATTTCAGGCACTAATTGGGAGCCAAGTGAACTATTGTGCAGACATTTGAGGTAAATGCGGCTGCTGGAGAAGAACAGAGGCTGCAAACTGTTCACAATAAGAATCAAAAAACTTCTTAGCTGACCAGCCTTTTGCAGACTCAGGAGGCATTTTGATTAATTCCTCTGTTTGTCTTTTAGTGCTGGCTGCAGCTTGGTGCTTGTCATCAAATGCAGGTACAGTATATCATCACATAATTACTGCACGTGAATTTTCAAATGTGTCTAAATCCTAATGATACAAAACTTTGTTCAGATATTTCATACACTCTTCTATTCAAATGTGTCTGAGAGAGCTCAATTTGGAGTTAGACTTTTGAAAGTTAAATATTTTTTTTCATTTACTCATTAAATTCAATTTTAGAATACAATATTTCAATATGACTATACATTGTAATTCATACAATTTGAATACAATCTTTGCTGGCGCTAATCTCTAAAACCTAAAACTCCAAACCTTACTCAGATCTTCACAGCCTGTGTGCTGAAAATTCTACATCTTCAAAAAATGAAAAAAAGGGAGGTTATGGGTGCAGGTCTAAGAAAAAGCATAAGTATAAAACCGCTGTTGTGCAAATTGAAAACACAAATCTTCATACAATAGCTCTGAATTCTCACTCAGCTCTTAAGGTCTCTGTTCTATTCAGAAAGACGTCTAACTCATTGGCATCTATTCAGTTAACATCTCAAAAATGTAGACAATTTTATCAAATTGAAGCTGTAAATTCACTGTAAGATTATACAAAATCTTCACTCACATGGTCTTTTAAAATTAGTGGAGGGTGTCAAAGCATACTCCAATATATCCATTTGTAATAATCACATAAGATGAAACTTTCATGATCCCTTTAGTTAGATTTTATTATCAAACTGCAGCCATTTTATAAGCAAAGTTCACTTTAATGACAACCGATATATTTCACTCCAATAAATCCATCTTATTTAATTATCTGGCTATTTTTATAAATTTATAAATCAATTTTTGGAGGTAAAAACATCTGTTCATCTATTACCTGTTTTTCCTATGCATATGTAAATATGCAAAACTGTGACTTTTCCTTTTGCAGCTGAACTGTTCTATGATGTGGCATGTCAGGGGACTAACAATGAACCAAGCTGCCGTAAGTCTCCCATTACAGTATTTATTTCTGAATTTCACGAACTCCCCACCTTCTCCACTGCCTCAGGCTTCATCTCCCTCCCAGTCTTCTTTCCCACAAACTAGTTCCTGTCTCCTCCCCTTTCTCCCGTCACCCATTGCTACCGTTTCATTCCGTTGTTTTTTTTCCTGTGTTCAGCTGACGGACATCACATCCGAGTGGTATCTGTTGAACATGGTCAGCAAAGTGATGAGATCTGCGCTGATAGGACCAGTCCTGCACCTGTCAGCAGCATCAACCGCCTCCATAGAAGGATGGAGCCATGGGTTAAGATGATGTAAGAAATGCTATCTTATTCATTCAGTCATGCATTTAGTTTGGTTCTAAAACGCACAAAAAAGGAAAAAGAAAGACAAGGAAAATACTGCGATTACTGACCCTTATGTTTATTTCACTTACTGCAAATTTATTGTACAACTTGGTCATTCACCAGCATATGCTGTTGCAACCACTGCATTGATGGTTCTGTATGTTTGGCTACTATAATCAATAGGAACGCTATTTCTTTGCAGAACACTGCTAAATGTAACAGTGTTTAATTAACAACAAACTTGACACCATTATTCCTCCAGTTTCTTCCCACAGTTTAAAGACAAGTAAGTCAGAATTAGGAGTAAGGAAAATAGTTTCTAAGTTTGTATCTATTTATAACGCAGAAACCGCAGTATCAACAGAAAACTGGCTGAGCATGAATTCAACTGTCGAGGCAGGTTTGAAAAACAGAACAGAGTTCACAAAATTCAATCAGTTACATAGGAACTAAACTAAGAAGAAAAAGAAAGAAAGATGCAATTCTGACAAAGCTGAGCTTGATCACAAATCCAATCAAATGACACACTTGAGATGCCTGATAAAGTGTGAAAGGAAATCTGTTTTGGCTATCCACTTGTGATCAGATTTCCCGAGATGGTGATTCCAAGCTTATAATTTCAAATCAGTTTTATATTAATACACACATCCTCTGACTCTTTGTGTGCATTACCATTTTGGATACAAGGTATTTGACATATTTCATATTTCTCTAGTTGTAATGGTTGGCAGAACTGCAGGCTGCCAAAGCCCGATGAAAGGATGTTTCTATTTGGTCAAATGGGCGATGCCTTCCTACAGGTCACCTACACGTGTGAAGCAGATCTACCAGGTGAGTGATTTTAAAATACAGCAATGGCTGCCTGCCAGTTGATGTACAGAATCGGGATATCATTTAAATTTAATTTTGCAAAGCGCTCCATCATTCCATCCATTATTTTACATTTGCAACTGTATGCACATTCACCTCATTTCCAAATGTTCTTGCAGATCTGCAAACCGTCGTCGCTTGTGAAGGAGAAACTGCAACAGCTACTTGTGGTAAGAATGCATCTTGTACATATTTAAATGAATGAATATTGACAATTTCCAATGCAAAGATATGTGCAAATGTATTAAAGTCTGTGTAAATTAAATTGGTCCAAACCAAAACTGAAGCCTATATCAAAGACACTGCACATCCCACACTGAGAACGTCCCATCCATCAGTGTGAGCCAAAGCCATGACAAGAAGATAAAAGGATTATAAATCAATGTTTGTCCATATTTATTCATATTTTCCTTTAATGCTTAGGAAATTTTATTTCAAACGTGGACATGTAATTCTGTAAACAAAACATTGGACTGTTTCCACTTCCCCTGCACTTCCATTGTAATGTAGAGTGCAGAGACTCAGCACATCATCATGATTCAGTGATGGTTTCACTGATTTGGAAAACAATTTAAGTATTTATCGGAAATTCGGATTATAATGGTTAACTGGTTAACCATTAACCACTAATAAGAAGTCTGATTAATCCTGTTGGTCTAACGATTCATTTTTAAGTTCAGTACTTTACATGCTTATTTTTGTTAAGTGGCTAAAGATGAAGGAGTTCAGTTTACGACCTTTTAACTGTATATATATATTGCTGTTGATATTTAAATGAGCTATATACGCAAGAATACTTTATGTTCAATGCCAAATTAAGACTGACTTTACATAATCATGTGTAAATTTATCTATTTTAATTAGTGCTGCCCTCTAACAAGTTCACAGTTGACAATTTAGACTTGTATATTATCCAGGAATAGCTGACAATATATAATATATATAATAAAATTATCTGAAATGGAATTAAAATAGCTAATGCTGTATAATGTGGTCAAAACCATACTCATGATTTGCAGCTGAATATCCTGGCCAGTCTGAGGTCATCATAAAGGATCAACACACATGCTAGGTTACTACCAGCTGCCTCCAGAAACTCATGACATGAACAAATGAACACAAAGGGTCTGTCTCTCCCTGTCTCCCTCAGAAGGAGGACAGATTCGTGTCATCAGGTCCAACTATGGACGCCTGGACTCTGACACCTGCACCACCGAGTCTTCAGTTATGACTTTCTGTAAGAGTTACTTAGCCGGCCTGAGAGTGGCAAAAGGGTAATTATTTAAATTTTATTATTTATTTTTCTAATAATAACTAATACCACTGCATAAACAGGGCTGGGATGGTGAGGTTGGTGTGTATGTGTGTTTGAGTGATGATTAATCAGTTAAAAATGCTGATGTTAAAAATTTTTCACCTTTACAAACACACAAAAATCAACCAAAAAGGTAACCAGCAGATAAAAACAACATTAAAAAAACATTTTTAAAAAAAGTAACAGATAAAAGTGACAGATAAATAAATGCCTGTTTGTCATTTTTTATTCCACAGGTGTAACGGTGAGGAAGCGTGTGAGTTATCTGTCACAAATAGTGCTCTGGGACTCCCTATGCCGTGTGATACCAAGCCAAAGTATCTGATCATGCAATATGTTTGTGAGTGATGAACTCACATGCAACTATTGATGTAAGTATAACAACAAAAATACCCTCACATGGAAATACACAAGTGGTGTGATGTCTGAGGATGTTGTCATGATTTGCAGGATGCTTCGTCTGATGTGTGTGTTCCAGAGAGGAGCACGGATTCCTCACAATCTATCATCTCTTCCCTTCTGTACCTCCCTTATCGTCTTCCTCCCTTCACATGGTAACAGCAATCTGATTGGATGCATTATTAAAAGCTATTTTTATTCATATTTATGTCTAGGGAAAATGCTGACATATTTGACATAATGTGATCTGGACTGTTTTTATTTTTTGATTAATCAAGAATTTTTCGTGGTAACTGAACTATGTAAAGAACACAAATGCGAATTAGTACATGAACATGTGAATGGGACTGTCCTGTAACCCAAATAAATATTTCTAAGCATCATTCTGAGTGTGGTCTTATCATTAAATATGAGGACCAGGAATTAAAAGCAAACATTTGCAGTTTTATATCAGGATGCGCTGTTATCCTACAAGTGGGCTTTTTATTTCAAACTCAAAACTTGGCATTGAAATATTCAACTTTAGCAACTAATGAGGTTAATCCCTGCTTTTGCCAAAGTACAGTAAAGTGACTAACTATTGGACTTCAGGGTGTTTTAATCACAAATTTTCTACATATCAACATGAGAATTTATTGGTTTTCAAGTGTAGTTAAATCCATAAAGTTGTTTTAAACATTGTTTTATGGCATCTCTGCTTCAACAATTAAAGAGACAGCAAAGATGGGGCAGAGACTAGCAACAAAGGAACTGATTTGAATCCAAGACCCTACTGATACATCAGAAGCACCTTCACCAACAGAGCCGGCAACACAACTTTCAAACAACCTGATAAGATTATGTCACCCCTGCTCATTTCACAGTCTCTACACCACTGGACACGACATTATCCACTGTTTAATATCTGCGAAATCTGGAAACGACCCATTTCACCACTACAATCCAACATTTTTGTCTCTCACCCAATGAAATCAGGAAGTGGGGGACTACGAAACGTCTGCGTCCATTTATTAATCTATTGATCACACAGCAGCAGACACAGTGATTACAAAACAAGGTGACATTTGTCACTGACTGAAGGCCACTGCATCACTCGCAAAGAACACATTTAAGTTTGGCATGTTTTGTAACCACTCTGAATCTTTGTTTATTATTAGCTGAAGCATTATACTTCTGAGTATAAATCAACACCCTGCACTTGCAAAAACACATGTACAACAAATGCACCCAGTG